>JACEGR010004998.1:0-79193 GCA_014170235.1 Listronotus bonariensis | reverse complement strand
TGGCAATAAAAAGTCTTTTGGTAAGTTTTTCATGCCAATAAGAACAGAAAAATCTACAGTTTTAAATGTCCCACTAAGCAAAAATTTCTTTCTTGTCGAAAACACAATTTGTAGAATCTGAGCTATTCAAAAATACTATTTTTATTCCTTTGTTATCCAGGGTGCAAAAATTAACACTATTGTGTTGGGGTTAGTTAACTTCAACTAAAAAGTTCTAACTAATATTTTATCATATTAATTGTTTTATAAAACCAGGTATAATTAAAGTTATTCAAGAAAAAATGGGTTTTAGCGGCGTCCTTTAAGGGCACATACCTCTGTAATGAGGGTTTGAGAAAAAGAAATTATAAAAACTTTTCATTCTATTTTTATGTGTTCTATGTGAATCTGGAAGAGTGCCCACATATTCTATACCAAATATACGTCAATTAATTAATGGGGACTTAAAAAAACCCTGTATACACAAATAATAATAACCGATGAAGTTTTTGCTTTTACCGCGGCAAATAGCAGCGACCTTGTCATCGTTTTAATAGTTAAGTAAAGTTGATTGGAATCTAATGTTAAATCTTTTAGTAAATAAACGAAATGACGCCATCTTTTCATTTAACTAGACATGCATAAATTTAGCTGCATTGTGAGAATAAGCAATAAAATTAATTTGTGAATACAGAATGCGGTGCACGAAGAAATCAGAAATATATTTTAAATTATTACATAATCGGTTAGTAAAAACCATGAGCGTATTCATGGGGGCTGTCGAGCGACCCACTATTGGATGTGTGAAAATGTTGGACAAAGTTAGATATCTCAGGAAGGATTAAAGCTTAAAAAGAATGTGTTGATAACCAGTCTAGATTCGACCTTTGGACAAACCACGAAGGCTAAAAGCCTAAATACTAACGTACCGTGGGTGTCTTAAGCGAGGTAAGAGGGAGTTTGTTGACACGGGACTTAAATACTTGAAGATTTGGGGGAAGGAAAGACCTCCGCGGGCAGCAGGTTCCACAATCTAGAAACTCTAGGGATAAAAGAACGAACAAAGTGAGAAGTTCGGGGCCCGTCCAGTTGGACCGTATAGGGATGCATACGCGCGGAACCACGAGTTTCTCTGTTGGGAACCGTGAGTGGAGGAACTATACTGGACAATTCTTCAGAGCAGAAGCCATGGAAGTACCTATAAAAAGCGATAAATCTCCCACAGCCCGACGATGGGCAAGAGAGGGAAGCCTTCTGTAAGTGAAGGATCATTAATGAGACGAATAGCTCTTCTTTGAATAGAATCAAGAATGCTTAGGGTTGTGGGGGACGCCATGCCCCAGATATGAGAACAATATTCCAAGGAGGTCGGATTTGGGACACATATAAAGTGTATAAATTAGAAGCGGAAAAATACTTTTGGCTCGAAAGAGAAATCCAAGCTTTTTTGAAGCTGCCGTGGCTATAGATACAATGTGTTTATGCCAGTTAAGGTTACTTTCAAATGTGACGCCCACAAGATTGAAGGTGTCTTTGCTCTGTAAAACTTGGCCGCTCATAAGTAGAGGATGAGTATTTGATGACTCTTTTCGCGACAAGGAACATGATTGTGTTTTGATGCATTAAAATGGACGAGATTTTTAGCGCCCCAATCCAATATTAAATTAAGATCCTGCGAAAGAGATATCTGCATCGCTCTGCGTTTGTTTTCCAAGTCAGGTTTAGTGATGGGTTTAGGAACCTGAAAACTGGAGTGAAGGGTACTATCGTCGGCGAAACTATGAATGGAATTAGTTGTGGACGAGAGAAGGTCGTTGATGTGAAGAAGAAACAATGTTGGTGCCAGAACTGAGCCCTGAGGGACTCCAGCATTTACTTGGTGAAAGCTTGAAGAATGGCCGTCCACAATAACTGATATACGTCGATCAGATAGATAACTAGAGAGCCAAGTACAGAGTTTAGCTGAAAGACCATAGGAGGGAAGTTTATTAAGAAGTGCGGCATGCCAGACCTGGTCAAAAGCTTTGGATATATCAAGAGCAACGATCTGGGACTCACCTAGAAACTCTTTGTTCGCGGGTCTAGTAATGAACTGATTCTGAACCAGAACCGAACTGGTTTAGAATTGTTTTAAAGCGCATGTCTAGTTATTTATTAGTTCGGAATTTTTATTTACTGCGAACGATTTTCTATACAGCTGAGGATGTATTCTAACCTAGCCTTTGGTTAGGATTTTTCATGGTTAAATTGGATACTACACAAAAAAATAAATTCAAACAAAAAAGGTAAATTGTTATACTGTCGAAAGCCACTTGAGGTCTCTCGGCGGAAGACGAGGGATTCCCTGCCTCCTCTCGTTTTTAACATAAGTATGTGTATTTAACTAAAGATAAAATTCAAACAACAAGAAATGGTAAAATCTTGTAATATTGTCTATATTTTTTAATTAAATCTTTATTTATTTTATTGCATACATACATTCATACGGAATACAATTAAAAATCCTTTGTTTATATACGCTCAGAATCACAAAAATATAAAAAATATTCAACAGGTATATTAACCCGCATAAAAAGTGGCAGAAACAAATAAACTGTAATACAACGGTTTATTTCTGTACCACAAAAACAGAAAACAGCTGACCATGTCGACAATGCGCATGAAATTCCGAACTGAACTTTTAGTTCCAACAAAATCCCAGGACTGCTAATCAGGTTACGAACCGGTAACGAACTGATTCCATTGTAACCCGCGAACACAGAACTGTTACTAAAAATTCAGGATTTTACTAACCGCGAACGCTGCTTTTTTCACTGCGCATGCGAATAGTCCCAGAACCGGTTCAGAATCGAACCCGCGAACAAAGCAGTGAGTGAGAGGTCGAAGGGCAGAATACTTTTTAAGATGGTGAGACTCCTGACACTGTAAATGACTCGGCATCCTCGTTCTTGGGTATCTCCTCTAGCTCAACTCAACATCGTGCCGCCAAAATCCGTCATATTTTCTTTTAGGAAGCACAATTCTCTCTTCGGCATGCCCCAGAAAGTCCGACTGCCACTGCCTGAAACAAGAAAATACCGATAAGTCTTTAGTTTTATTCATTTTAAGTAAGTACTTTATGAAACTAGCACTATTTAAAAACAGAATTGGGTAACCCCTGCCTACTAAACCTTCTCTCACTATAAAAAATGACACCATAAAATAAATAAAATAACTGTGATGCCTACCTTGATTAGCAAATATTTCTCGTCTGAAGCTGTTCTTTAGGAAGCGGCAAAAATCATTCTCGCTAAGAATTTGGACTTCTTTGGCACATAGTTTTCTGATTTTCTTTTATTAGGGCCTGCAACTTCTGGTATTTCCCAATATCCGTATTTTGGTTTGTCCTCAGGGGTTGATTTTAGCATGGAAAAGGTGCTCCATAATGTTGAAGACTTGTATTTGTTCGACAGCTCTTCAAAGTACACCAACATAACATATTTCGGAAAACGTTTGTACGTTATTTGCTTGTCTCCACTTCATAAATCGATGTAACTCGGCTTCATATCGATCTCTTGACTTTGTTGGAAGTAGGTTTGACGAGATTAAACTCGCTTTTTTTAGAATTTCTTCAGAATCTGACATTTTTTCGCGAAATCAAAATTTTTTGTATCTAAATTGGTATCTAATCAACAAAACAAGAAAAACTATGACGGTTGCTATGGAATAGAAGCTTACTTTGAGTTTTCTATATTTTGACATAACAATAAAAACCATAATAAATCATATTGAAAGACAGAACTGTGTGCAAAAAAACATATTTTCCTCTTGCACACATTGTGCGCAAAATACAATTTTCAAAGCTTGTTTAGCGTGTGCAAAACCCCATTTTCTAAAGCAGTCGTATAAAAGTACTAAGCAGTCACAAAAAGTACTTTTACAACACTCATGTGTGACATATATTATGATGTCATTCTAAAAGCTGCTATTGGTTTTAAAAGCATACATTATTGTAGTGACAGTAAAAATACTTTTACTTACCTTAAACAGTAGAACCCAAATTAGCGAAAATCATCTTATTAACGTTAAGTTACTACACAGTATAAGCTATATGTGCACACAAAATTTTCGAAAAAATAAAAACAACCACAAAAACAACTCTCAATGACTGCTCGCTCAGTGGCACAGTGTTGTCAGGTAAATGGATCAAATTTAAAATCTCCCTCCTACCTTTTGAGCACGCACTCACCAGCAGCCTGCTGCTTGTAAGTTTGTTTACTGATATTTTTTTTAAAACGGAATATTTTGGATATGCGCCACTTACGTTTTATTAAGAAGAGTGTCCAAAATATGTAAGTATCAATAATGTTCAAAAAACCCTTAAAATAGCAGAAACTGTATTAAATCCAGGCAACTGTTATTACCTAACCAAACCATACAATGTTTATTAAGTGAGGGCCTTTTAAATTCCAAAATGATAAAGTTATATAATGCTTCTAGGTAAGTGATTTTCGATGTAAAAATATTGTCAAAACAGTATAATATGGCAGTGAGGGAAATACATCACACTAGGGTTACAAAGTAAAAATCACCCTAGTGTTGCAAAGTTCTTAATTGTGTTTTATTTCTTCCGTAAAGACAAACTTTAACCTTAGTCTTTTTTGTAAATAATTTGTGGAATGCTCGTAGGAAAAATAGTGTACAGTACTTCGTGTGTAAAATTACTTTCTAACACCTCGTGGGTTTATCAGCACCCCGGCTAACGCCTCGTGCTACAACATTCCCACTCGTGTGTGAAATTAGTCATTTTCCACACTTGTAATGTAATATACTATCTCAATGCAGCTGCCGATCTTGCGGTAATGTTTGCGTAATATTACCAAAATTACCGGTTATACTACCTCGGTAATAGTACCCTTATATCATTTAGGTGTACCGTAAAGTTTAAGGTACATAAACAGCGTTGGTTAAATTTTTTAAATAGTTTAGTTAAAAGTTAGCAGTTTCAAAAACTACAAGAAAAGTCATTTATGGTAAAATTTATATTGTTAACCTTGAGTTCTATTAAAGGAAGAACGTTGGTACCGCAAATCTATTCAAAAAAACTTGTTTAAGATTTGTGTTAGGATCACATCACCGGATGCCAAAACTATAATGGGAAAACCAAAACTTGAAAACTGCAAAACAATAAACAAACACACAAAAATATTTTTATAGGTGTGAAAACAGTAAGATATGCATAAATATTTGCCCAAGCGAAATTTGGCAATGTTTTAAGAAATTCTTTATAGATTGGAAATGCATACATAGTTTTGCACTTTAATTTTTTACCTTGGGATAGAACCAGGCCGCAATGGCTTAAAGTCTGTCTTGCCATGAATTTCGTCTCGTCTTACTCCAGCTCATGCAGGGGCGGTCATATCAACTTTTCGGGGGAGGCATTATTTCAATTAGGGTGCGGTCATCAAAAATTAATTCGTTACAAAGGATGTGGCATGAAAAGAGGGGGGAGAAGACCCCCTAGCTTATGATTGCGTGATCAAGCACACAAGTCGATTGAAGATGATTACTGTCTTTTGATTGTGAGGGCATTGTTCATATGAAATTTTTGCCACCAGGGCAGAACTGTTAGCAAACACTATTATCTGAAAGTTCTGAAACGTCTTCGTAAACGTAAGATTGATGTCGTCCTGTGAGTTGTGGGATTCGCAGCATCTTTGCACACGATAACGCACCCTTTCACAGCGCCTGTGTTGTTCGTCAGTTTTTTGCCCGAAACAAGATGAACATCATCGGTCAATTGAAATTGATGAAAACTTTGATGTCTATTGGTGCCTAAACGGTGAGGTTTATCGACTTTATATAAGAAGACCTTATTTTTAAGTTTTTGATTGTCTATAAAATGGCGCCCCAGCTTTGCGATATCTGTCAAAATAGGAAAGTTATGATGTAAATAAATTTTAAGTTTTAGGTAAAGTGCTCCTCTGGCGGTATTTAAAAAACAGTACTTTTGTCTTCAAATTTTAGAATCTGCAAAGCTCTGATTTGTGTGCCAAATATCAACTGGATTGGTTAAAAAATAAATGCAATATGGCGAAAAAACCAAAATAAAAATTGAACTTTGACGGCTTGTAACTCGAAAACGAATGACATTTGGAAAAAAATTATATGAAGCTCTACCCTTATTTTGTCAAGTAGAATCACCCCTTAAGTTCCTGTGATCGAGGGGGCAGCTGGGCGGCCAGCCTCCGCCCCCTTCACTTGGCGCCCTTCTGCCAACGAAATAATATTTTCTACAAAAAATCTTCTATTTAATTCTTTATATACTTTTTATAGAAGCAAACAATGAGTATTAATATTATACCATCACAATTATAAAGTCCTGCAAAAGCCCCTAATAAAATAAGTTTTGTTTTTTAGTGCTTATTTTGTCGTCTCACGTTTGTCAACAGGCAAAAATGCTGCAGGTTTTATAGATCACAAGTTTAAATTCTTTATTTATTTAAAGAATTAAAAGCTGTTTTGCAAAAACAACCAATGTCATTCCTAACAGAGTGCCAATGTCAAATTTTTTTCCTAATTTACAAAAAGAAGTAATGCCTCTAGAACCTTCAAATATATCTCTTACTATGCAAAATACAACGATATTTATGAACATATTACAAAAAATATATAGAGTTAGCCTCGGAGTTAGCCATATACAGGGTGGGCCAAATTTAACTTTCACACTTTTTAGGTAACAATAACTTTTATCTGTTGAGTCTACCTTTTTATTTTTACAGGGCTAATAGGTAGATATGTTTTCTTTAAGTTTGTCAATTTTGGTCGAGTAGATTCACTCAGGACCGGACTTACGGGACTTTTCCCAAAATGATGCATTTAACCCTCGTTGAAAAAGAAATGGGATTTAGCTACAATTGAGCTAATACGTTTTTCTTATAGAGAAACTATGGGAAATGATTCATTAAACGCGAATCTGTCAATAATTAGAGGATTCAGGAATTATGATTAGTTTTGATAAATGATGCGCCTCAAAAGCATGCATTTCTCTCGATTTTAACAGGGAACTTTCTTTTAGTGTGCTTTGAAAATCAAAATGTGAGATTACCATGGTTTCTGAGTTGGATGCTGACACAACTTAACAGTAAATAATTAAAATTAAACGTAATAATTAAAATTAAAGGTATTATAGGTAAATTCGATATATTTTGCAACGAAGTTAAATGCATCATTTTGGAAAAGACCAGTAAGTCCGGTCCTAACTAAATTTATTCGACCAAAATTGACAAACCTAGAGATAATATATCTACCTATTAGCCCTGTAAAAATAAAAGATAGGCACAACAGATAAAAAGTTATCATTAGTTAAAGAGTGTGACAGTTTAATTTGGCCCA
This sequence comes from Listronotus bonariensis, assembly GCA_014170235.1. Taxonomy (NCBI): domain Eukaryota; kingdom Metazoa; phylum Arthropoda; class Insecta; order Coleoptera; family Curculionidae; genus Listronotus; species Listronotus bonariensis. Next base: position 71,840 of record JACEGR010004998.1, on the reverse strand, counting down.
CACTGAAGATTTATTAGAGTTTTTTGAATATCCTGACCATATTGTTCCGGAACACCTCGTATAAAAACACGTGTCTTCGTTTTTATACCTTTATTAACAATCCAACGTAACTATGGTTACAACGACAAAATCTTCACTTGTCAATGTCTCGAAGTTTACAGCACAAAAGTCGAATCTATACTAACTGATCGGAGGTTTCCCGTCGCCCTTTATAGTATGGTGGAAGAGTAAAGAATGATCTAGAATCTTCGAAAAATATCGTGAAAATTCCATAGTACAGGATGGCATAAAAGTTCTTAATGGATAATTCGGGCGTTTTCGAAACCTTCGAAAGTGATGAAAGAACTTGGAAAATTAAGGTAAATTATTTAAATAAATTAACAAACTAAATTAAATGATCCTAACTCTCTAAAATTCTAGAATCTAAACACATTTTTGAAAGTCTGTAACAATATTGAAAACTTAACATTGGCTGTTTAAAAAAAAAAAACTTAAATTACAATGGCATATTGATAGAGTAAATATCATAAAGAAATGTCAAAATAAAACGTTTTTAATGTGGATAGTTGTAGTTTTGAATTTAATATTGTTTAGTTTTGACAGAAAGTTTAATTTTTTTTTTTTGGTTTTTGTATTTTATTAATACAAAACGAATAATTCCTAAAAAATAAAAAAATATTTTTTCTGCGGTAACATAATGCCTCTTCCAAAAAAGTCAGGTTTTAAGAAAAAAGCGATAAGAAAAGCTTATACTCTGCGCAGGGGCGTCGTTAAAATTGGAAACTTTATAAACGGTTACTAAAAGCAAAAACTCCATATTCAAAAATAGGAACTCCAAAGGACTTCGCCTACTCCCGCCCCTAAACGCCTGGCTACGCCACTGTGCGGACGTGCGTAGAGGACTACAAAGTTCTTCCCGGAGTGGCGGCTAGAGGTGTCGTACGAACGTTTTTTACCTTCGGGAAGGAAAGATTCACGCTAAATTGACGGCATCTTTCTTGTGGATCTAAGCGCTGTGAGCGAAGATTCCTATAAGCTGATGGTATCCTGTTTGGTTGAATACGAGGTATTTCTAAATGGCGGAAATAGATGGGCGTGCCATGGGAACTGTCAGTAGTGAAAGTGAAGGTCACGTAACACCAGTAGTGGCATCTCGGTTTGCGATAGCCGACAACTTTATGCATTGCATCGATTGTTGAATTATTTGCTTTCTTTTGAATTTCTGGGAGCTACGAGCTCGATTATCCAGGATTTTCCGCCGACGAAGCCCTGGAAAGCATAGTCCGAAGGGGGAGAGTGGTGGATTGGACCTATCCCTTAGCTCAGGGAGACATTTCCGTAGAAAAAATAAAAATAAAAAATAATAAAAAAAATTTAATTAATTAATTTTATTTTTTTTTTTTCTACGGAAATGTCTCCTGAGTTGAGGGATGGCAGTATTGCTTTTAAAGAAAAATATAAAACAATTTAAAAACAGATAGAAGCCGCAATGCGTCTTTAAAATCATAATTTTTCCAATATTTGACGTAAAAAATTTATTAAACCACCTACTATGATATATTATTTTAATCAGAAAAACAAGCAATTTAATTACCTAATCATTTATAGGGTGTCCCTAATAAAAAAACATGTTTGGGTCATATGTCAAAAATGACAGCTCAAAAATTTTTTGGCTACGCCACTGATTCTACGGAAAAAGTGTCTTTATAATGTGCAATTAGTTTTCTCGTATCTGTAATAACAACAAAGCTACAGGACCTTTTCAAAAAAGTGAAAAATCGAGAATCACCCTGTATTCTGAAACGCTTCGCGATAGCGATGATCTGTTTTTACCATAAATGTTTTCTCCAAAAAGAGCTCGAGGATGGGGTATCGGATTTTTAATATCTCTTATGGTTTCCAAGTTTCCCATAAGGGACAACCAAAATGGGACACCCTGTATAGGGGTCTCCACAGAACCCATGTTGAATCCTCTCACGAAGTTTTTGACTAAAATTTGTCACAAGAATTTGAAATGATATATGAAAAATGGTTCTAAGGTCATACATACAAAAGTCATTCTATTCATCTGACACAACGTCAGAAGTTTACTACACACATACTATAATTTGCCTCATGCCTATTAAATCTGCTAATTAAATAACTGCAATTAACTTACTAATTTGCCGGGTTTATTTACTTTAGAAGTTAATTATCTTGGAATGATTGATTGACAATTGAAGTGAGTAACAAATTGGTAATGCACATTAGTTGATAATGGAAATTAATTTTATAGTAATTACCCATGCATTTATTTTTATGCGAATTTCAAACGGTATAATTTTAAAAATGTACTGGGTGTTTCGTAACTACAAATCAAAACTTAAGGACGACGGAGAAAAAAAAGTACGTCACTGACTTTTTATTAAGTTTCGTTATTTTTTTCAGATTAAGCAAATACAAAATGCAACTTTTAGTTCCTCGTATTTTTTTCGTCCCTTGCTTCGTTTTCGAAAAAAAATAAAGCTACTTTAATTTATCCTAAAAAGTTTCCATAAACAACGTAAAATAAAATCCAGGATTATTAAAAATTATAATTTCAATATTAGTAAATATGGAAAATGAATGTAGTGCCCATTGAGACGCCCCTGCGCCCAATAATGTTAATCTAGGTAAGCTTTTCAAGCGCCTTATTACATTTAATAAGTGTACTACTTTAAATCTATGCCAATTGTTAGTTATCCAAGTATTTGGCCCCAAGAAAATAATTTTCATAATTAAAACTAATAATAAACTAATAAAAATATCTTCTAATAAAAACATACTATGTAATAATCTCAAGGAGCTAAATAAATGATGGTGTCTAAAAGGCAAAACACGAAATGTGATGCACTTGAGAAAAAACGAAGCTGCATCCACTTCCGCAGAAATTAATTAGGGGGAAACCATTAGCGCGGCGGCTGCTGCTTTAAAACCAATTCGTGGCCAGTTCCTTCCCTGCTGGAAATGAGTGCTGTAGCCTCCGCACAAATTGCCGTCGGCCAATTTAGATAGGATAGGCCTGCTCATACTGTGTTCCCTGTGGAAATGCTTTTTTTTTTCTTAATGTGTTTCGCAGGGGTTTTCAGTAAAAACAGCGAAGAAAAACAAGATTTGTTTTGATGGGTTAAGAAGTCATGGACTCCCTTTAGCTAGACAGCTACTTATAAATTAGAAATAGTCCCTTTGGGCCATTGCAAAGTAGAAATTTATATTCTTCATGATAATAACGCTTTTAAGACCTTTTCCGGCGGGGTTCTTTTTGACCAGTCTACCACGAATATTCATACCGCCGTGTATGGAAGCAGGGAAAAAAAGAACCTCAAAAATCTTGACATAAAAACATAAGTCACTAGACTATACAAACATTATTCCAATAAATTAGAATAAGGTCTATATAGGTGCAATTTATTGTTGCAAAAATGGGGGTAGAATTTTGTTTCGCAAGACAAAAAGAAATTGTAAAACTTTACTACAATAAATATGCCCACTTTAGGGGCATTTAACCGGTGACGTCAAATTTTACCGATTTATATTTAATTGCTATCATTTTTGGTTATATTATTAATTAGCTGGGTCATTGACTAAATGACCTTATGAACGAGCCGCGCCTTATCCTTTGTCGGATATCCTCGGGCCTGTTCGCGCTAAGAGCGGAGTGATAATACTATGAGTTATTTGTACAGTGGTATTATAAGAGGCCATCTGTTATAGTCATTTTTTTTGGCCCAGTTTAATGTATATGAATGTATAGGGCGCCACAGAACCCATGTTGAATCCTCTTACGAAGTTTTTTGACTAAAATTTGTCACAAAAATTTTCTTAAGTATATGAAAAATGGTTCTAAGGTCATACATACAAAAGTCATTTTATTCATCTGACACAACCTCAAGTTTACTACATACTATAATTTGCTCATGCCTATTAAATCTGCTATTAAATAACTGCAATTTCAACTTAACTAATCTTACCTGGGTTTATTTACTTTAGAAATTAATTATCTTGAATGATTGATTGACAATTGAGTGAGTAACGAATTGGTAATGCACATTAGTTGATAATGGAAATTAATTTTATAGTAATTAGTCTAGCTACGAATATTCATACCGCCGTGTGCGGAAGCGGCGCTTTAACCCAGCCTGTCAATGTCAAATGATCCGGGTGTCGGACCGGGCAAACGCGTCACTCTTTTTGTCGGATAAGTTTACCACAATGGTTTGCATGCAATTTTTAAACATAGTTTCAGAAATCGGAATTATTATCGTTCATGAAATCCGCCCAATCCAATACCTAAAACATGTCAATGAGCCTTATGGTTTCGGTGACTGTAACATTTACGATTTTTGGCACAATATTTAAGAATTGCATCCAAAACCAAGGTTATTTTATATTCATAAGGTTGCGACATATCCCTCAACTTTTAGGCGGTTCGAGGTCGAGGGACGCAAGGAATGGCACTCCACGGAGAAAAGTTGGCAAGACTGGGTAAAATCAAAGCTGATGATCAATCCAGTGGCGTCTAGAATATGCGCATTTCATTTTGCATTGTTTTGGAAGTGATATTTGTTGAGAGATGTAATTCTAAACGTTTTTTATTTAAAGTAAAAGAATTTACAACTTAATAATAATTAAACTGTTGTGTAAACGGTTGTTTTACTAATACAATAAACTGTATATCTCCGGCAACTGAATAACATTGCCGAAAATGGGAGATGGGACGTCATAACACGTCAAAGTATTATGGCCGAATGTCGCGACCCTATATATAGACCGACTTTGTGCAAAAACCCCGTGGTAAACAAAAAGTTTCCTGTGTTTGCAGGGTCCGACACCCCAAATAAAAAAAAAAAAAAAAAGAAAAAAAAAGTTGTAGGTTCAGCAGCTGACAAAAGTGGGAGGGGTCCCAAAAAAATCTGGCACGTAACCATGCCCACAATTCCAAACCCCCTAGCAACTGAATTCTTTTTATCAATCTAGATTAATTTTGCTATAGCCATGTAAATGAACTGCCATTTCCTAAGACCCGCTACCTCCGCTTCATCAGCTGCTATGGTTTTTGGATGTTTATCTTCTTCCCTCTTTTTATTGTTGTATATAAAAGTCGATATTTTTAAAATATCTCGAAAACCCTTTTTACCGATTTAATGTGGAAACTCGGTACACTTATTTAATGTAATAAGCGCGCTTGTCAAAGCTTCACTCGTATTAAAATGGAGTTGGGTCCAGTGGTGACTCGAGTAGACACCACAGCCAATATTATTGAGAAAATAAAAGTACGCCACTGACTTTCTAACAAACTTTTAGTCTTTTAAGTCTTCTTTAACGTATCTAGATCTGATTTTGAAAACAGTACCAGAGCCACTTAAATTCTCCTCTAAAGCACCCATGGGCAACATGATAAAAAACAAATTTAAATAATAAACAATTATTTGCCTTTTTAAAACAAATAAAAAGTCGTGTATTTTATCAGGAATAGTCATTTTTCTTAGTTACTAAGGTCAAAATGGTTTATTTTTTTATTTCGGTTTATGTTTACGGATGATTTTTAGTTCCAACTTTAAAGTGACTTCAATTTTTTTCTAAAAAACAAAGCAAAGGATAAAAAGAAAATATATGGTACTTAAAAAGTTGAACTTTTATATACTTAATTGGAAAACAATATAAAAAGTTTGAAAAAACTCTCTCAAAAATATTGGCTGTGACGCCACTGGACCTAATAATCTTAATCTAGGTTGAGCTTTCATCATAATTTCTGATTCAAATCGGTTAAAGAGTTTTAAGATATTTATAAAATGTAGACTTTTTTTAAACTTTAACGTCCTGTATCTCAGAAATGAAGCAAAGGACATATGATCATAGGAACTTTTTTATAAAGGGTATAGGAAATTATCCTTAAAAGCCTACACGGTAACTAGAAAACACCCTGTATAATTTATTTTATTTATATGGAACATACATACAATAAGCATAGATTAAATATTTTTATTTAAAATTTCTTATTAGTAATTTTGTAACAACAACAAAAGATACTTAATTAAATTTCGTTAAATTCTTAAAAGTTTCTATAATGTTTGACAACCTGTATTTGATAAAAGGAAGCATCAATTTGCGGACTCCATGTTTATAAAACTTTTTGTTTTAGGGAATTATCCAAAGAGCCGTTCAGTACAACTATAAACAGGGTGTTCCCTAAATGGCAGTAACAAAAATCTGGGGCATATTTCTGAGCCAAATCTATAAAAAAGTTTATGTAAACATAGGTATGGAAATGCTCTGTTTCTAAGATACAGGTTTTAGTAATTGATCGCATGTAAGCATGCCTGTAGTACTTTTAAAATCGGCTTGAAACCTTGTTTTTTGAATGAAATATATTAATACAGTGCATTTCTTTTAATTACCCCTTCCCTCCCCCTTTATATTTTTAATGGATTAATTTAAAAATAAATAAAACTCTGGAAGTAAGATTGATGCCTGAATACTATATTTTGGAGTCCAATTGACAGATAAAAATTTCAAAATGGCTGCTATGCGCCATCTTAAGAAAGAAAATTAATGGAAAAGGAGGTCTTGTGGCACCTCATTTTAAAGCCCTGAGGAGTACTTTATAACCCTAAAATATAAAGTCAATCACCTTTTTATACCTTTATCTTACTATAAAATGCGATGGTTAAACAATTATTTAGATGGCCGCACTCCAAAACTTATAAGGTTAGATATAAAATGATACGATATTTTATTTGAAAAAAGTGAAATAGGGAAAACACTCCTTCGCTTGCAAGTTTCCTTGCACTGCAAGGTCGCATCTCTCGGGACACTGTCTAACCTGGAGATGCAGATTTTTCACACTAGCCGAAGATATTTCTTTCAAAGCTAATTGAGTTCACCAACCGCAGACCGGTCTCCAACTATACCGTACGGGGTAGGCGATAAAAAGCGAATATTTTGAATAAGCGTAGTAGTTTATTGTCCATTACGCCATCTACCGGTAGAGTTTTCCTATTTCAATTTTGTAAAATTATTAATCTTATTTTTCTGTCATATGATATTTCGGTTGAATTTTGACACGAATCATATAATGTTTCAAAATTTTTCTGGCGGATTTTCCAAACATGACGTCATTAGATTTTGATAGCTAGTATGGCAAAAAATGACGTCCTATGGCGTTTGGCCCCTCCTTGGCCAGAAGTTCTAGGGTTATAAAGTACTCGCCAGGACTTTAAAATGATGTGCCACACGATCCCCCTATCTATTTAATTTTTACCCTAGATAGCGTTCAGTAGCTATGCTATTTTCATCTGTCAATTTTAATCTAAACTAGTATTTACGCATTGATATTTTTTTTTATTATAATCATTTTAAGTTAATCCATTTAAATAAAATGAAAGATCAGGAATATTAAAGAGATGCGCTGTATTAACTGTCTAAACTCCTGTCAATTTTGACAGCTCGTATCTGGGTAACCAATGGCCCAATTGATAAATTCCATTAAGCGTTTTTCGAGTTATTTTAAATTATAATTTTATTATTTTCTCGACTAACGCCTTATCCAGCAAACTCCATCGTCGCGGCATCTTCGGAAATGTAGGGGAGAACGGGGAGGGTTTGGACATTGGGAGCATATGGACACATTCAAATTTACCGCCAAATCTATTCAAATATTCTTGGCGCGTTGTTCGGTAGTCGGGAAGAAAGTGCCTTTAGTGTTCATAATTAATTCAATAGCGAAGGTACGTTATAGTTGAAGTAAATTTAAAAAAAAAAAACGTTTTTGTAATTTTGAAGTAATATTTTGCCAGAGAATAAGTTGCAAGTTCATTGTATTTTTTTATAATACCCTATTATTTTGTCATGTGTGAGTACTTTTATAATTTTAAAAATAGTTATTTAGGGTATTGTCGGTAACACTATTTTAACGTACCTATAAAAATCGCCATTCTGTCAAATTCTTACCATAGGGGAGGGTATGACAGTCGTTCAATCCCTACCTATATGTCCAGACCTCCTATAATTACTTTTTTTTTTCTTAGTCAAAATGCCCAAATGTACAAAAAAAAAGAAAACTGAACTTTTATTCTGAATCTGTAAAGCAAGCTGTCATCGATGTTACTGATAATAAGCTAAGTTATCGAAAAACTCCTAAAAGCACAGAATAAGAACGTCAGCTTTAGGCACCGATGTAAATAAGAAAAGCTTGAAGGGATTAATAATTAGTGTAACTTTTTATCCAAAGTACGTCACCTCGTAAATATTTTCCACGGAAACAGAAAACCAGTTAGCAGAATATTGAAATGTTCTAATATGTACTGTATTTGTGTATGCATTAAAAATAATATGAAGTACCCAAAATCATGACAAATCAATAAAATGGGTGGCTCGAATTTATCCCCCACATTTTTGTTGATTTTCAAAAAATAATTACTCTTAAATATTGGGTTAAAATTTAATGTTTATATGTCCAGATCCTCCCCGTATATGGACACTCGACATGTAGTTATTTTTTCTTGCTAAAATACCAATCATATTTCATGAAAAATATTTTGTATTTATTAACTGTTAGGATATATTACTAAGCGATACTTATACACAAAAAAACATTTTAAATATTTTATAATGTAGACGAAAAATAGTATTGATCATAAAGTGTCCAGACCGTCCCCGCTCTCCCCTATCGTTTTTCCTACATATTACATAATATATACATATCTTTTTTAATAAAAGCATACAAATATAAGCTCTTTTCTGTCCTTGTAACACAACCCTGTACACGTATCTTCACACACTGTATAAGAAAATAAATAACTTAGGCAATCACTTAAAATGCATCTGGGTACCTCATCACCGCGACGCGATTATAATTATTATATATGCAAAATCAAATGCATCCAGGTTGGAGACAGTCTGCTCCTAACCTTTTCCGTTATCTCCTCCCAAGGGAACGAACCGGGAGAACTCCCTCGATTTGCAGTAAAGTTCACTGCCTGGCGCCAGTCTTGTGATTAACACTTTTAAGTGGCAAGTGGCCCAGAAAGTAAAGTGGTCCGTGGGAGGTCTAATGAGGCTGATGTATGCGTTATCAGGAAATAAAAAAATGCGAAGAAGGGCCTTATTAAAAATCAATTTCAGCAAAACATGTATAGTAGTTGTATATACACGTTCGGCCAAGTAAAAGGTTCATCTTTCTTTTATCCATTCATAAATAGAATCAGACCCTTCCGACGTTGCCAAATGCTTCTTTCCATATTTTGCATGGTATAACGGATCGTTATAGTCGTTTTTTTCTTACTGGACTTTAGGTTATGCATTTACATTTTCATATTTTTATATTTTTCTCAAAATATAAAAAAATGTAGTTTATACGTAATTTACATGTGATGCTTCAGTTTCATTAACTCGTTTTACCAATTTTATCCCACCCAGCACCCTTTTACTCCTCGTGTCCCGTAAGTTTGTTTACTGATATTTTTAAAAACAGGATATTTTGGATATGCGCCACTATAACGTTTATTTAAGAAGAGTGTCTAAAATATATAAGTATCAATAATTTTAAAAAACCTTTAAAATAGCAGAAAACCGTATTAAACTATACCGTGTTACCTAACCAAACCATACAATTTTTACTAAGTGAGGGCCTTTTTAAATTCCAAATAATAAAAGTTATACATAATGCTTCTAGGTAGGTGATTTTCGATGTAAAAATATTGTCAAAACAGTATAATTATAGCAGTGAGGAAAGTACATATCACACTAGTGTTGCAAAGTAAATATCACTCTAGTGTTGCAAAGTTCTCAATTGTTTTTATTTTTCTGTAAAGACAACTTTAATTTATTGTTTTTTGTGAATAATTTGTGGTGAAAAAAAACAAATAAATAAATAAAAATAAAAATTATTTTTAATAATTTTTTTTTATTAATTACTTTTGTAATTCTTTTCTTCACGGAAATGTCTCCTGAGTCAAGGGATGACAGCATTCCTTTGAAACAAAAATATAAAACAATTTAAAAACAGATAGAAGCTGCAATGCGTCTTTAAAATCATAATTTTTCCAATATTTGACGTAAAAAATTTATTAAACCACCTACTATGATATATTATTTTAATCAGAAAAAAACAAGCAATTTAATTACCTAATCATTTATAGGGTGTCCCTATTAAAAAACATGTTTGGGTCATATGTCAAAAATGACAGCTCAAAAAATTTTTTGGCTACGCCACTGATTCTACGGAAAAAAGTGTCTTTATAATGTGCAATTAGTTTTCTCGTATCTGTAATAACAACAAAGCTACAGAGCCTTTTTCAAAAAGTGAAAAATCGAAAATCACCCCTGTATTCTGAAATCGCTTCGCGATAGCGATGATCTGTTTTTACCATAAATGTTTTTCTCCAAAAAGAGCTCGAGGATGGGGTATCAGATTTTTAATATCTCTTATGGTTTCCAAGTTTCCCATAAGGGAGAAGTGCCACTTTACCAAAAACTAAATAATAATATAAAAACATATTACTATTATTCAATTCATTTTTTCCATTTCTCTTTTCCATATTTGTAAAATTCGCCATGAAAAACCTAGCACAGCAATTAACCGTGCTGGCGCGAGTCGCTTCTAATCCGCCGGCAACGCCACGGTCGCAATCCACGCGTTCGGCAAGTGTATTGCAAATATAAAACAGAACACGGCGAACGGTATACACCTCATGCGGGTTTTGTTTACGCTTTTTGACGCTCGCGTTGCCATGACAACGCTATACTTGCCGGCGGCCAGAATCGCGGGTGGAGTATCAGGTGTATTGCTTGGTAAATCGCTAGCCTTAAAAAGATAGTATAGGTTTTGGTCGTTCCGTTGGTTTTCACGTGCATTATTTCGATTTGTTTCCGTTTGAGTATTATTATGCAGACAGTGATTTTTCACAGGAAGAAATTAAAGGACAGTACAGAGCACTTCTCTATGAAATATGAGATCATATTTTGATGGAAATGGAAGTACAGATTCGAAGATTGTTACAAACTACAATTTTCTTTGTCTTGTTTGATACTGCAAAGTTTGGCCAGTATAACCAAACTTTTTCCACTTGATTCTTTCAAAATTTATTGGAGATATATGCCGAATCATTTCCAAAAAAATCAGCGGCTCAAAAATAATCCTTGACCTTAATATTTGCTTGATGTGAAAGTTATAGGAAATACTTCTTATTGCAGCAGTTAGTGAAACAAGTTGGCGCAAATAAAGACATTTTTACCGAGGCGTATAAACTTTTTTCGCTAATTTTAACTGATATCGTCGACAAAGCGTGCCAAAGTGGAACGGAGTTTTTCTTGTCTTAAGCGTTAAAAACTTTCTTAAGAAACACTATATCTCCAAAGATAGACTTTTATCTTTCATAATATTTCAACTTAAAAGGAGCTTCTACAGGAACTGATAAAAACTTAACCATTTTAAGAATATATATAATTGATATAATTTGCTGCATTAGAAGATAGATAGAGGATTGATTTGGTGTATAAAATTTAGGTAGCTTTAGATATTAAAGACTTTTACTTTAGGCACTTGATAGTTGAGTTAAAATTACCGGTAACTGAAAAATCGATAATATTACCGGTAATATTACGGTAACATTGGTAATTTATAAAAACAAAGCAGCTTCTTAGGTAATACAAGTATTTTAATTCAAAACTAACCAGAACTAAAAAAATATTACAAAAAACAACGAGAAAGCTTTTAAACTAGTCAGTCAGAATGGACTACATAATAGAGTGTATAATGGTAGGTCATTCTCATCATCCATTCCAAACTTCGTCATCTGATTTTCTCTCTCTTTCGTTAATTGAGTCAAGTCTATAACTACAAACCAATATCTTCTTTTCTATTTCTTCCTCAGAAGCTTCTACCATTCTTTAATGATCTTCTTCATTTAATAATAAATTGCCAATTACGGGCAACATAAGTTGGTTTTTTGGCCTTTTGGACGCTAAGTCTATTTCTTCTTTGCTGATGAATATATCCATAAGTACTAAAGCGTCTCCTTCTGGTTGCGACTGTTGATGATGGTAAATTTTAAAAATGTATAGTCCAATCTACTTATATTGGAACCGGAGCAAACTCTGCCCACCAAACAAGCCAAGACATAGATTTTTCGCTAGAAATGGCGAATTCCTTAGCAAAAATATTACCACCTCTAATTTTGTACTGTGCGAGTGCTTCCATAATAAGATCAACTTGTGAAGAATACTTTGTGATAACGCCCTTTGCAGTTTTATAGATGAACTCCGTTACAATTAAATGTTTAGCTTCAGGTAAATTGTCGCCAGTTGATCGCCCCGCCACAAAACATGTCTGTTTATTAAAAATTTCAATGACATTTAAGACCACATAGATATACCTGATGCAAATACGTCACATACGTATGTCAAATACCGACCTGATTGATATTCGTGTTTGGAATCGAAAAACGAATTTCCTTGTGATGTATTCCCACTTTACGTCATCTTTAGACCTTAACAATAGATGTCCAAATGGATTTTCAAATAGTGGGAAAATACGATTTCCGACTTTTATATCGGTATATAAAAGGCAAAATTGGTGCATCTGTCAAATGCTGAAAGTTTATATATGCAATTTTTCTGCAGATATTTATTTGTATAAAGGAATGTCAGTTGTTTTATAGAGTTTTGATTTTAAAATGGTTTTGGTTTAATTTAACCTGTCCAGCGATAAATAAAGAATAAAAAAAACATTTTAAAACAATAATATGCACTAAAAGAAATAGAATAGGAAAAAAAGACTTCAACTCCACTTTAAAATCAAAATATTCCTGTAAACAACAAAAAAACAATTCAAAAAATCATATTATAAGTTAATATTTTCAGTTTCGTGCCCAAAGATATAAAAAGCTTAAATTTCATAAAAAAGTATATTAGCTTGTAAAAGAAGCTCCTTTTTCATGGTTAACTCCCAAACTTCTTAGTTAAAAGGCTTCATCTCCACTTTGAAATGAAAATATTCTGGTAAACAAAAAAATCGACAAAAACTATTTTAAAAACCTATCTCAGTCAAATTTAATTCAAAATACGGTTGAAAAGGTCCTTTCATTTTTTTTGTAAAGCAGTACCTGTCATAATTAAGTGGTTAATAAAAACTCGTATTAAATTATTTCGCAAAAAAAAGGAAAAATAATACATTTTATATGTTTTCTTGGGAAGTTAATATTTTCAGTTTCGTACCCGAAGATAATAAGCTTAAATTTAATAAAAAAGTATATTAGATCGTAAAAGAAGCTCCTTTTCTAATGATTTACTCCCAAGCTCCTGAGATAAAAGACTTTAACTCCACTTTAAGGATTACAAGGGTCCCTAATTCCCGTTTAATGTCCCTTGCGCGCTCACACATTTCGTTTTTATTGTTATTTCTGAAGCGTCTTGCTCTGCCGAAAGTTGCTTCAGTTTTCGAGCAGGAAAGCTAAGTGAAAAATATAAAATATGAGTTCCGGAGTCCTTTTTATTAAAAAAAATAATTTAGCGTTTTTAACAATAAAGAAAACATTTAAAACTTGTCATCATTGATTCTCAACATTTGCTTTGAACTAGGTAAAACTGACATTTGGTGCTTTGATACCACAATTGTGTTATAAAGTTTACTTTTTGGTGTGAGGTGGTTTTTAAATGGCCGAGGCGAAGCTATTTAAAACCTTCGAACACTTGAAAGGGCTTTCGCATCGTGTAATGTATTATATTTTTTCAGCTACTGTTCTATGTATCGCATAATGATATAATCATTAACATCATGTTTTAATAGAAATATCGGAGATTTTGAAATTTTACCTGTTAAAAATTAATCCATAGCAACACATTTATTGTTGACATTGTCTGTCATCAGCACTTGTCAGATATTGAATTATTGTTAATTTAGTATAAATCCATTCCCATTTTAAAATGTTAAATGAATATGAAAATGGCATCCAAAAGGCAGCTGACCTTGCGTGTGCCTCACTTCTGCCAGACAAATCTAAAGAGAGGTACCATCAAACATATAAATCGTTTTCTGAATGGCTTGCTACAAAAAATGTGGGGCGGATTGACGAGAATGCGATGTTGGCGTATTTTCAAGAAAAATCCGAGTCTTTATCACCACCAACCCTCTGGTCTGTATATTCCATGCTCAAGTTAACAATTTCCTTAAACAAGAATCAAGATATTTCGGAGTTCAAGAAACTAGTTGCTTTTATTAAAAGGAAAAACAATGGTTATGAGGCAAAAAAGTCAAAAATTTTTAAAAAAGAAGAAATTATAAAGTTTTTACTCAACGCGCCGGATCAACGTTACTTAGCAATGAAAGTAATAGCCATCATGAGAGTGGCTGGGGCATGCCGGACAGACGAAATATATAGAATGAAGCTAAGTGATAGAAATAAGAAATGACGTGGCTATAGTAAAAATAGTGGAGTCTAAAAATAAAGTTAAAAGAAACTTTGTAGTAACCAACGATGAAGGCTCAGTTCCTTATGTCAGATTTCTACAGGAATATATTAAGCTGAGACCAAGGAATGCTCTAGATGAGCGCTTATTGTATCGTTATGAAAGAGGTAAAGGTGTTAATCAAGTAATTGGAAAGCACACTTTTTCAAATGTACCTAAAGAAATTGCGAAGTTTTTGAAGCTTGAAGACATCAGTAGATACACTGGCCATTGTTTTAGAAGAACGTCAACTACATTCCTTGCCAATGCTTCGGATGTCGATATTTTGGACTTAAAAAGGCATGAAGGTTGGAAGTCTTCTTCTGGTGTGGAGGGATATATTGCTGAATCCTATAGTAATAAGGTGGAAATTTCAAAGAAGATTTTACACGAAATTCCTACCAATATTTCCTCTGATAAAGTATCAGTGTTAAATATGAATATTAACGTAGTTAAAGGTGACAACGATATCCCAACAACAAATTTAAAAACTGTTAATTCAAGTATTATTCCTCCAATTTCTTTTGCTAATTGCTCAAATTGCACAATTACTTTTAATGTCAATACCTAACCTAGTTTTTTAAAATATTTTTTCATAAATTAGTTACTTTTTATAAATAAATCCTAATATTTCCTACAAGCATATTTTCTTTCTTTTACTCTGACTTTTTGTCCAGGCGCTGAAAATATTACTTTCGTAGCTAGCAACGCTTAGCAACCAGGTAACACGGCGGTTCTCTTTCGTTATTATTCGCGCTGCTAGGACCACAAAGTTTTCTTATTTATACAGTAGTAGAAAAAAGTTTTTATAAACTTGGGTTCTCAAAAAACCCTTTTTTAGTAAAATTTGTTAGATTAGGTATAAACGTTATTAAATTAAGTCTTTGTTGTTGTTGTTACATAACTGCTAATAAGAAGTTATAACTTATGTGTATGGCCCAAGAATATGCAGATTTTTTTCTGAAAAACTAAGCAACCTACGTAAAAATATTGGAAAACAAAAAGTTTTAAAATCCAATAAACTGCATAATCTTGGATCATACAAGAGATTTTTTTAAGTTTCAAATTAAAACGAGTACTTAAAACTTGCGACAAACTTTTATATCCCATAAATTGCGCAATGACGGTGATTGTTAAACTTTTAAAATAAAAGTTTTCTTTATTTTTTTAACACGCTTTTATTAACTTGGGTTGTAACTATCTATCCATCTATCTATCTATGTAACGGAATCTTTGAGCCTAATTTTTACCAACTTCCAGCTATTCAATTTCTTTGAAACTTTGCACACGGATCAAGGACCGATGACAATGCAATAATTTAAAAACAGTATCCCGTTAAGTTCCAGCATTTTCCAGGAAAACCAGAAGAGTGAAAAATCGTACGTTCTGGCGGATGCGCCAGATTAGACAATTGAATAATCGAACTTGACAACATTTGCCGACGGGTTGGGGACCAGGATAAGGCTGCAACACCTTTAGTTAAACAAGCCTGCGTCCACCCATAGGACGCAACCCCTCGGCAAACGACAGGAAGACCATGGGGTTAACAATAACCCCGTTAAACGGGTACAAACCCCGTTACATGTAGACCAATCTGAAAATTGTTCGGAGAAGTTGCGTTCTGAAACCCGGCATGCAACAGTAAAGCTTTTAAATAAAATGATTAGATTACGAAATAGTTCGTGAAACATTTCAATATCACATGACCGCAGAAAACTAATTGATATATCGAACTAAAAAATGAAAAATCAAGAATTGTGTGCAAAAAAAGAAGGAGGAATACTGTGAACTGGTTAGTTCTGGTTAGTTTTCAATTTCTTTGAAACTTTGCACACGTATCAAGGACCGATGACAATGCAATAATTTAAAAACAGTATCCCGTTATCCTGATTGTAGGACCGCCAGGATAAATAAATTCCTTAATAATCGTTTTTAATTATGGCGAATGCGCAAGGAGCAATTGATGCATAACTTGCTGCGTTTTTAACACGCTTTTAATAACTTGGGTTGTAAACTATCCATCTATCCTATCTATCTATCTATGTAACGGAATCTTTGAGCCTAATTTTTACCAACTTCCAGCTATTCGATTTCTTTGAAACTTTGCACACGTATTAAGGACCCATGACAATGCAATAATCTGCAAACAGTATCCCGTTATCCTGGTTAGGATCGCCAGGAAATAAAATCCTTTATATTATAAAAACAACACCTGTGTTGCCATCTTTTGGCAACATCTCAAACTTTTCTCAGGAACTTTAGCTACTCTTGACAAAATGGCGAAGGAATTTTTTAGTGAATAAACTGGAGCATTTTTACATACATACATGCATATCGAACTAAAAAATGAAAAATAAATAATAGTTTAAAAAAACTAAAAAACACGCTTTTATATGCAACCGAACTAAAAATTAGAAAATAATGTTTCATTAAAAAAATATTGTCACTTCAGAGTAAAAAGCGTGGGGTGCATTTTACTATTTTTTCATAACTTTTCCCTCATAGATATTGGCAAATATAATAATTATAACATTTAATATATTAAGCACCCCACGCTTTTTACTCTGAAGTGACAATATTTTTTTTAATGAAACATTATTTTTTAATTTTAGTTCAGTTATATAAAAGCGTGTTTTTTAGTTTTTTAAACTATTATTTATTAGTGCATTCTAATACAACCTTGTTTTTCAAGTAGTTTTTTTACTTTTGATTTATTTGTTCTACGCCGCTGATTTATACCATAATCTAATAGACGACATACATGTATTTACAGACGACTTTAGCCAAATCCCCTTTAAAACGAACTGTACGATAAGACACAAAGTTTAATGCATTTTAGCTTTCAAGCAAACAGAAAAAAACGAGCGAGATGCGATTTAACTGAGAAATCTGTGTTTTCACCCACTGAAGTTGAACGAAATAGGAAATTAAGGTTATAGATACGTTGCAGGAGGCGTAAGTGTGTGCTTTATAAAGAACTAAATATTTCTGGAAAGTTTTCTGCATACTTTCTTATTTATTAGCACATCCTGTTTTTAGTTAAATATCACCTACTAACACAACACCTGCACTACTTTTAAACTACTTTATTGGCGACTCAGGTTAGGCAATTGGGCGGCAAAAATTGATCCGATGTGTTGGGTAAATTCAATTAGCTGATTTCAAGATTCACTGGAATTTTCGTTATTTTTGAACACCTATATTTCATTTGGTCTTCATTAATCGGCTTTGTATAAAAATAAAACATTACCCTTATGCTCTGTTCTTATTTTTAAAGACTTTAACAAAAACTTGTAAATAATTAATAAATATCAAATTATTGTTGTTTAAACTTTTCTTCTTGTAATAAATACCGTATAGGTTATATTACAACCTAAAAAAATGAAACAGCTGATTGAGACACTTCTGTTTAAGCCGACTACCTTTGGTTTTCACCTGAGTCAGCAGAATCTCACCCGAGTTAAAGTTCCGATCAATTTATGTACATGGGTAGAGATTGGCCGATCTTTTCTGAACGGATTTTAATGGATCGGTTTTTTTATCTTTGGACAATCCACGAAGGCTAAAAGCCTAAATACTAACGTACCGTGGATGTCAGAAGAAGTTTGTTAACAGGGGACTTAAAAACTTGAAGATCTTCGGGGAAGGAAAGACCTCCGCCGGCAGTACGTTCCACAGTCTAAAAACTCTATTTAATTGAACGAGATTTTGGCGCCCCAATCAAATATCAAATTGAGATCCTGTGAAAGAGATATCTTTCTCGCCCTGCGTTTGCTTTCCAAGTCGGGTTGAGAGATTGGTTTGGGAACCTGAAAAGTGGAGTGAAGGGTACTATCGTCAGTATAACTATGAAGGGGATTGGTTGTGGAAGAAAGAAGGTCGTTGATGTGAAGAAGAAACAAAGTTGGTGCTAGTACTGAACCCTGAGGTACTCCAGCATTAATTTCATGAAAGCTTGAAGAGTGGCCATCAAAAGTAACTGATATACGTAATAAGTTTATTAAGAAGTGAGTCATGCCAGCCTTGGTCGTAAGCTCTTTAGATATATCAAGAGCAACGATCTGGAACTCACCTAGAAACTCAAGAGACTTGTTCCAGTTGTGTGAAATGAAGGGAAGAAGATCTGCTGTAGATCTCTTGTGACGAAATCCGTATTGCCTGTCATGTAAAATTTTATCTTTTTCTAAATACCTAAGAATTTGCGAGTTAATGGATTTCTCCATTAACCCAAGACCAATTTTTACCTTTAAAACAACGCATTTCATTCCAGAAAACTATAGGCATCATCGTCCAACAACCTTAATAAAAATGAAGAAAGGCTTAGAGTCAGTGTTCAGAATATTATTCAAAGCCACGAAAAAGGGGGTTAAGTCTTTTCTTGCTTTTCTCGTGAAACGGTTATGCATCGTTCACTGCCAGTCTTTGCCATCTTTTTAAGGTTGGAACAAGTCTCTTGAGTTTCTAGGTGAGTCCCAGATCGTTGCTCTTGATATATCTAAAGCTTTCGACCAGAGGTCTGGCATGACGCACTTCTCAATAAACTTCCTACTACGGTCTTCCAACTAAACTCTGCTCTTGGCTCTTTAGTAATCCTTCTAATCGACGTATATTAGTCGCATTGTTGATGGCCACTCTTCAAGCTTTCACGAAATTAATGCTGGAGTGCCTCAGGGTTCAGTACTAGCACCAACTTTGTTTCTTCTTCACATTAACGACCTGCTTTCTTCCACAACCAATCCCATATATAGTTATGCTGACGATAGTACCCTTCACTCCACTTTTCAGGTTCTCAAACCAATCTCTCAACCCGACTTGGAAAGCAAGCGCAGGGCGATGCAGATATCTCTTTCAGGATCTAATGTGATATTGGATTGGGGCGCCAAAATATCTCGTTCAATTTAATGCATCCAAAAACACAATCATGTTCCTTTGTCGCGAAAAAAATCATCAAACACTCACCCTTTGCTTATGAGTGGCCAGGTTTTGCAGAGCGGGGACACATTTAACCTTGTGGGCGTCACATTTGAGAATAACCTTAACTGGCATAAACACATTGTATCTATAGCCACCGCGGCTTCAAAAAAGCTTGGATTTCTTTTTCGAGCCAAAAAGTATTTTTCTCCTTCCAATTTATACACTTTGTATGTGTCCCAAATTCGACCCTCTCTGGAATATTGTTCTCATGTCTGGGAATGGCATCCCCTACAACCCTCAGCATTCTTGATGCCATTCAAAGAAGGGCTGTTCGTCTTATTAATGATCCTTTACTTACTCAAAGACTTCCTTCTCTTGCCCATCGTCGAGCTGTGGGAGATCTATCGCTCTTCTATAGATACTTTTACGGCTTCTGCTCCGACGAATTATCCAGTATAGTCCCTCCTCTTGCAGCTCCCAACAGAGAAACTCTGTGATGCCGCACGTATGCATCCCTATACGGTCCAATTGGACAGGCCCCGAACTTCCCATTTCGTTCGTTCTTTATCCCCTAGAGTTTCTAGACTGTGGAACCTACTGCCAGCGGAGGTCTTTCCTTCCCCCAACATCTTCAAGTTTTTAAGTCCCGTGTTAACAAACTTTCCTCTTACCCTGCTTAAGACACCCACGGTACGTTAGTCTTTCACGAAATTATTGCTGGAGTGCCTCAGGGTTCAGTACTAGCACCAACTTTGTTTCTTCTTCACATCAACGACCTCTTTCTTCCACAACCAATCCAATTCATATAGTTATGTTGACGACTGGTACCCTTCACTCCACTTTTCAGGTTCCCAAACCAATCTCTCAACCTGACTTGAAAGCAAACGCAGGGCGATGCAGATATCTCTTTCACAGGATCTCAATTTGATATTGGATTGGGGCGCCAAAAATCTCGTTCAATTTAATGGCATCCAAAACACAATCGTGTTCCTTTGTCGCGAAAAATCATCAAACACTCATCCTTTGCTTATGAGTGGCCAGGTTTTGCAGAGCGGGGGACACATTTAACCTTGTGGGCGTCACATTTGAGAATAACCTTAACTGGCATAAACACATTGTATCTATAGCCACCGCGGCTTCAAAAAAGCTTGGATTTCTTTTCCGAGCCAAAAAGTATTTTTTCTCCTTCCAATTTATACACTTTGTATGTGTCCCAAATTCGACCTCTCTGGAATATTGTTCTCATGTCTGGGGAATGGCATCCCCTACAACCCTCAGCATTCTTGATGCCATTCAAAGAAGGGCTGTTCGTCTTATTAATGATCCTTTACTTACTCAAAGACTTCCTTCTTCTTGCCCATCGTCGAGCTGTGGGAGATTCTATCGCTCTTCTATAGATACTTTTACGGCTTCTGCTCCGACGAATTGATCCAGTATAGTCCCTCCTCTTGCAGTTCCCAACAGAGAAACTCGTGGTGCCGCGCGTATGCATCCCTATACAGTTCAATTGGACAGGCCCTGAACTTCCCATTTCGTTCGTTCTTTTATCCCTAGAGTTTCTAGACTGTGGAACCTGCTGCCAGCGGAGGTCTTTCCTTCCCCCCAAATCTTCAAGTTTTTAAGTCCCGTGTTAACAAACTTCCTCTTACCCTGCTTAAGACAACCCACGGTACGTTAGTATTTAGGCTTTCAGCCTTCGTGGATTGCTTGGAAACATCACATTGACTATATAGTGAATAGATGCTCCTCTGACCTCAGACTCCTCAAATCACTGCCTGGGGTCAAATGGGGCTCCCATCGCACCCCCTTCTTAGAATTCACAATTTCTATATTATCCAAGATAGACTATGGATGCTTAGCATACTCCTCAGCCGAAGAATCTCAACTCAAACGCCTCAACCCCTATTCATCATAAAGGCATTCGAATATCTCTGGTGCCTTTCGTTCTACGCCAATCAAAAGTCTATACTGTGAGTCCCAACCTCCTTCTCTCTCGCATCGCAGACAAACAAGCCTGCCTATTGATACATATCAATAGTCTTAAATTCTCGCTCCTTCATCTCTCATCGCAATATTCTTACCTCCCCTACAGGCCTTTCCCCACCAAACTCCCTCCCTTCCCAATATCTCCGACTTTCCTCAAGTCTCCCCTTAGACACACCTCCCCCTATTGCCTCTCATCCATTACGACTTTGCCCTACGGAACCTCCCACCCATTAACATCAACACTGATCTCCTAGAATTTCCGAAGTCTCAATATAACGAATCCTTTCTGTCCAAATCCTTCTACTCCCTGATAGACAGTAAATATAGTAACCTACACCTTATATTTACTGATGGCTCCAAAACTTCTAGCCACGCGGGAGCTGCGTTCTATTCTGAACTAGGCTCTGAATCTTACCTACTTCACCAATCCACTAGCATCCTTTCCGCAGAACTCTTTGCCATCTATAAGACCACAGAATACATCCTAACCCACGATCTCCCTCCATGTGGCATCGTCTCCGACTCCCTAAACTCCCTACTCCTCATAAAATCCCCACAGCCAAGACTACCCCTCCTTAACCTGATCTTTTACAACCTTGAAAGACTCTTAATCCTGAAAAAGAGAATCGATTTCATCTGGGTACCAAGCCATGTGGGCATTGAGGGTAATGAAAAAGCAGATCATCTGGCCAAAAACCCTCAAATACATCTTACTCTCGCTACTCTTTCTCGCTGACAGACTTAAACAAGTTCACAGATAACGTAATCAGAGATTCCATACAACTGGAGTGGGACCTGCTCGATGAGCCCAACAAACTACAGGAAGTTAAAGAACTCTTCTTTGAGAAGACCGACCTGTCTACATACTCTAGCAGACATCTGAAAATCATGGCTAGATTAAGAATGGGACACACAAAACTGACTCATGGCTTCCTAATGGACAAATCAGACCCCCCTCATGCCCTGACTGCCAAACTATTCTAACAATTAAACACATTTTTGAAGAATGCCCCAAATACAAAAGATCGCTCATGACTCACAACATCACTGGTTCACTAAAGGAAATACTTAAATACAAAAACACGTTCAAAATTCAGTCCTTTTTGAAAGATGCAAACCTAGAAGACAAAATATAAAAGCCCATTCCTGGACACTAAAAAGCCCAAGAGGCTGTAAAAAAAATAGTTTATACTATACCTTTTTTTTACTTTGTAAAGTTTTACCAGAAACATAAATAATAATACGACATTAAAAAAAAAAAGAGAAAAACGAAATTTAAAATAACACACCTTAAACGGATCTGTACTGTACTCGGCAGCAACCCCCATATTGGCTATAAAAACAATATTTTGTTTTGCCCAACAAAATTTTCTGGTTCTAAAAGGAGTGAAGCATAAGGCAACATTATGCGCAAATTACTATACCCATATATTAAAAAAATATACCCACATATCCTACACTGTGTCTACGTAAAGTTGTGGTCATATGGGAAACTTTTTTAAAATATTTTTTACTAAAAAAATGGTTGTTCTTTATAGCAATTTCATGCAGAACCCAAAATCTAAAATACAATCATCAGATATCAAATTGCGTCAATCATCTATTAGGTTTGGCCAAAAATGTAATTTTAGCTTAGGAGTAAAGTAGGCAACCTGTATTTTTGCTAATATCGTAAATTGTTATAAAGAAAAAAATGTTTAGAATTAAAAAATTACTTTTAAAATATGCTATTTTGTTTATTTCCAAAAAAATTTTTTTTCTGCGGAAATCAAGAAAAATTTAGGATTTGTACATTGGTGCATTGTATAGTTAGGAACCAGATTTAATTCATTCTGAAAGCGATGCCGCCATAGTACACAAAAAATGATAAAATAAATAAACTTTTTCAAGCCTCTGTCAGGAGACCTGATTACGTATTTTTTAGATAAATAAATAAAACAAACATAGCGAAAATACGTATCACCTATTTAAAAAAACACCCTCTTGTTTCCTGTCTCTGGCCTGTACTATAAAACTGTCGGGTTGAATATTTTTTGCTGCATTAAATCATAGTTTACCGAAGGGTTTGTTTACTTTATCACTTCTGGGTACTAACAGTTTATTTAAAAAGTATATTTTACTAACCAGAACTAACTAAAAACTGTCCTATGACGTTCCTAATCATGAAATGTAGTGCACTAATGTACAAACCTAAATTTTAATCATTGTCGCAGAAAACAAAATCATTTTTTTTCTTTTTGTAAATAAACAAAATTTCATATTTAAAAGTAACTTTTAATCCTAAACATTTTTTTATAACAATTTTTAATATTAGCAATCATACAGGTACTTAACTTTTAAGCAAAAGTTACATTTCTGGCCAAACCTCTTAGATGACTGATACAATTTGATATCTGATGAGATTGCTTTTTAAGTTTTGTACCATGCAGAACTTTTTATAAAGAATAACTTTTTTTGTAAAATCAATAATAAAAAAAGTTACCCATATGACGCCCACTTACTTAGACACACTGTATATCTAAAAAAAAAAAAAAACTAAAAAATACAATTTATACATTTTTAAGATATATCCTAATAAATCTATCCTACCAAATGTAAATATGACATAATAAGGATGGGTCCACATTTAATTCATTCTGAAAGCGATGCCGCCAAGTACACACAAAAATGATAAAGCTAAAGAAACCCTTTTGTGAACGATGCATTTATTGCAGCAAAAAATATTTCACCCGGCGAGTTTCTAGTACCACGCCACGTGCCACCGGTTTTATAGTAGGACAGAGGCGAAATAAGAGAATGCTTTGTAAGTAGGTGAATCCGTGCTCTAGCAATGTATTTTTTATTATTTACCTAAAATATGTAATCAGGCTCTGTCTGAGGCTATGTGCATTCAAAGGGTTTGTTTGCTTTATCGTTCATTGTGTGCTTGGCACGGCATCATGCACCTCGGAGATGAGATTAAATATGGGCCCATCTACAAGCGAGACCCTATTCATGCAAAGAATTGGAGGAGCAAGAAAAAAGCTCCTTACCTTTCTTTGCAAGGTCCTACGCCAAGCAACGTGACGAAGGCAAATCATCCGCCAGGGCTTTGCTTTTATTCTGTGAAAAATGTTGTGGAGCAAAGAAAATAAGGGGTCACACCTGCCGGTTACAATTTTTTTTTTACACGTTCCACCGATTCTGCGGGGCCCCTGATTTACAATATCGGGCCTTCAAGACCGTCCGCATCTTTTTCATTTCGGTATTTTTCCTTTATTCCATTGCCACACTTGCACCTTGCCAGCGAGCCCCTCCATGCGCGAGGTGCGTCGGCCGTAGGAAACGATCGCCTACGCACTAGCTACGCTACTGCTCATGCTGGAGAAAGAATAAATGCGCGGTGAGCAGCAGCATGTAAGTCTCTGAAGTTGTGGTTAAATTTGACTTGTGTGTCGCTTTTTATCGGAATTAAACAAATATTTAAACCGGTTGAGACAGCTTTACACCAGACTGATGGATTAAAGGCCAGCATTGCCAGGTCCAGTCTAAGCCTGCCCAAGTCCCCAATAACGGCAATAATTTTTATAAGTATGTTTTTATTTTTGTACAGCTGTTACGAGAGGCTAAAAGCCTAAATACTAACGTACCGTGGGTGTCTTAAGCGAGGTAAGAGGGAGTTTGTTGACACGGGACTTAAATACTTAGAAGATTTGGGGTGGAAGGAAAAGACCTCCGCGGGCAGCAGGTTCCACAATCTAGAAACTCTAGGGATAAAAGAACGAACGAAAGTGGGAAGTTTCGGGGCCTGTCCAGTTGGACCCGTATAGGGATGCATACGCGCGGAACCACGAGTTTCTCTGTTGGGAACCGTGAGTGGAGGAACTATACTGGACAATTCTTCAGAGCAGAAGCCATGGAAGTACCTATAAAAAAGCGATAAATCCCCCACAGCCCGACGATGGAGCAAGAGAGGGAAACCTTTCTGTAAGTGAAGGATCATTAATGAGACGAATAGCTCTTCTTTGAATAGAATCAAGAATGCTTAGAGGTTGTGGGGGACGCCATGCCCCAGATATGAGAACAATATTCCAAGGGAGGTCGGATTTGGGACACATATAAAGTGTATAAATTAGAAGGGGAAAAATACTTTCTGGCTCGAAAGAGAATCCAAGCTTTTTGAAGCTGCCGTGGCTATAGATACAATGTGTTTTATGCCAGTTAAGGTTACTTTCAAATGTGACGCCCACAAGATTGAAGGTGTCTTTGCTCTGTAAAACTTGGCCGCTCATAAGTAGAGGATGAGTATTTGATGACTCTTTTCGCGACAAGGAACATGATTGTGTTTTGGATGCATTAAAATGAACGAGATTTTTGGCGCCCCAATCCAATATTAAATTAAGATCCTGCGAAAAGAGATATCTGCATCGCTCTGCGTTTGTTTTCCAAGTCAGGTTTAGTGATGGGTTTAGGAACCTGAAAACTGGAGTGAAGGGTACTATCGTCGGCGAAACTATGAATGGAATTAGTTGTGGACGAGAGAAGGTCGTTGATGTGAAGAAGAAACAATGTTGGTGCCAGAACTGAGCCCTGAGGGACTCCAGCCAATTAAACAAATAATTATAGTTTGATACTTGTTCATAATGTTATTTTGTTCCTATAAATACATATTTTGATTTTGTATAGAACTTGGCACTCATTCAGATCTCCATAATTTTGCGGCGAAGCCCATTGCCAAGCATAATTTTAGTAATAAACTTGGCTCATCTTTTACATTTACATATGTTTTTGATGGGATTTTTAAATTTAATTCAACTTCCTGGCTTCTTCCTGTAATTGCGTTGTTATACAATATCTTTTAGATCAATCTTTGTAATAAGCAATAAATCTTAAAAATAGATAGGAAATGTTCATTCGATTAGCGTATGTGATAAAACATTAAAGGTGTTGATTTAATTAAAATGACAGCTTCTGTCCAAACAAATAACCAGTTGCTGTAAAACCATATTTGGGCGTTTCTTCGTTTTATTTTATTTTGTTTATTTAAAATTGCTTTATTTAGGCGGTAGAGTGTGAAAATTATAGTCTGTTATGTGAAATAGTCCATTTTGATTTAAACATGTCGTCATATTTAGTTTAAAAACTAAAAACACGCTTTTATATGCAACCGAACTAAAAATTAGAAAATAATTTTTCATTAAAAAAAATATTGTCATTTCATAGTAAAAAGCGTGGGGTGCATTTTACTATTTTTTCATAACTTTCCATCATAGATATTTGCAAATATAATAATTATAACATTTAATATATTTATCACCCCACGCTTTTTACTATGAAATGACAATATTTTTTTAATGAAAAATTATTTTCTAATTTTTAGTTCGGTTGCATATAAAAGCGTGTTTTTTAGTTTTTTAAACTATTAATTATTTTTCATTTTTTAGTTTCTGCTACTTCTTGACAAAATGGCGAAAAATTTTTTTAATGAACAAGAGTGGCAAATTTTAAAATTTTTCCAACAGATTGCAACTCACTAAAAAATTTCTTCTTCATTAAGTAGCAAAGTTTGAAATTTTGCCAACAGATGGCAATCCAGGCAATGTTTGGACCGTTGCCAATATATTGCAACCCACTAAAAAATTTCTTCTTCATTTAATAGCAAAGTTTGAAATGTTGCCAACAGATGGCAACCTAGGTGTTGTTTTTATAATATAATGGAATTTTTTTCCTGGCGATCCAAAAAAGATAACGGGATACTGTTTGCAGATTATTGCATTGTCATGTTTCCTTAATACGTGTGCAAAGTTTCAAAGAAATCGAATAGCTGGAAGTTGGTTAAAATTAGGCTCAAAGATTCCGTTACATAGCCAGATAGTTACAACCCAAGTTAATAAAAAAGCGTGTTAACGGCATTTATTAACTGTTATTGTTCATAAAAAATTGAACACCAATGGTGCAACTAACCCTATATTTTTATTGTTCATAAAAATTGAACACCAATGGTGCAACTAACCAAATTGTGTAAAAACTAAAAAATTTCTTCTTCATTTAATAGCAAAGTTTGAAATGTTGCCAACAGATGGCATCCTAGGTGTTGTTTTTATAATATAATGGAATTTTTTTTCCTGGCGATCCAAAAAAGATAACGGGATACTGTTTGCAGATTATTGCATCTGTCATCGGTCCTTGACACGTGTGCAAAGTTTCAAAGAAATCGAATAGCTGGAAGTTGGTTAAAATTAGGCTCAAAGTCGAATTCGACGCTCATCATTGGGATTTCGGAAACCGTAAGAGATACAGGATCGGTTAAATGGAGGCAAAGTTGCGCAATTTGATGCTCAATAAAATGCCGTTTTGCGTATTAAAAAAATCCGAGTACTTCCGAAGATATTCGAAAAAAACCGGAATTTTCAATTTTGGTTTCTATTGTTTCCTGGCTATATTTGTTAAGATAACTCAAAATGAAAAACACGTTTTCATGGCCACTTTTTCTGCTCTATAATTCAGTGTGATTAAATATTGAATCTGACGTTTCGGCTTCTGGCGACCATCATCAACTTAATTTTTTTAAATACGGACCTGATATTTTTTTAATTTAATTAAATCCTTTTATCACTCTTAAAACACTATATATCGCCACTTTGATATTTGCCGACGTTTCGTACAGAAAATTCCATCACCAGAATATTACATATTTATTTTACCATAATACGGCCCTGAACTACATTTTTAGGTAAGAAGGTAAAAAAAGAATAAACTTATTACATATTCGTAATCTTTTTATTGCAACTCATTGATATCTAACAGCGAAAATTACTTTATTAACCGAAAATTTCATGAATATTAGACATAAGATACAAAAAGGTAGGCAACAAATCAGCTTACATAAACAATTTGTAATACTATCTTGATGCCCATATTAAACATAAACATAATTTTATCACTATTATAGGTGTTCAAAGAGATAACCTTCCGCCTCAATGCATTTTCTTGCTTTGCTTTGTATTTTTAATACAGCTCGATTAATTGTTCTCGCAGGAATGGCAGCAACTTCCCTTATCAAATGTTGTCGTAGTACTTAAAGGTCGTGAGGTGCATTTTTAAATAAACGGTTCTTAAGATATCCCCAAAGAAAATAATCTAGGGGACTAAGATCTGGGCTCCTAGCGGGCCATCTTGCAAAACCATTTATTAGGAAATATATGGTAAAGGAATTGAGCTACTTCCCTTCCATTGTGGGCAGGAGCTCCGTCTTGCTGCCACCATATTTCTTGAAATACTGCCAAAGGTTGATTATCTAGGGCATCTAAGACATCATTCCTAATCAAATTTAGAAATCGTTCGGAAGTTAAGGTCCCTTCGTAAACGAAAGGTCCAATAATTTTGTTCCTTCGCATACCAATCCATACATTAAATGAAGTTCTCCCTTGAATTCGTACCTGCTGGTTAGTTTCTGTTAATAAAGTAATTTCCGCTGTTAGAAATCAATGAGTTGCAATAAAACATTATGAATATGTAATAAGTTTATTCTTTTTTTACCTTTTACCTAAAAATGTAGTTCAGGGCCGTATTATGGTAAAATAAATATGCAATATTCTGATGATGGAATTATCTGTACGAAACGTCAGCAAATATCAAAGTGGCGATATATAGTGTTTTAAGAGTGATAAAAGGATTTAATTAAATTAAAAAAATATCAGGTCCGTATTTAAAAAAATTAAGTTGATGATGGTCGCCAGAAGCCGAAACGTCAGATTCAATATTTAATCACACTGAATTATAGAGCAGAAAAAGTGGCCATGAAAACGTGTTTTCCATTTTAAGTTATCTTAACAAATATAGCCAGGAAACAATAGAAACCAAAATTGAAAATTCCGGTTTTTTTCGAATATCTTCGAAGTACTCGGAATTTTTAAAACGCAAAACGGCATTTTATTGAGCATCAAATTGCGCAACTTTGCCTTCATTTAACCGATCCCTCATCTCTTACGGTTTCCGAAATCCCAATGATGAGCGTCGAATTCGAGCCACCCTGTACTGCACTTTTGTAGAAATAATACTAAAACATTATAAATTCCTTTTAATTTCTTAGTCATCAAATTAATTATTACTAGTAATTTTAGTAATTTCTATTAAATTTATTTGCAAACTGTCAAATTTTAAAACTAGTGCCACATGACAAAGAAATTATAATGAAATTAAAGTTGATCGTTTGGTTTAGTGTTCGATATAGCGGTTTTCGCTATTATAAGAGATTTTTGAAAATTCTTTTTTCAGGGCTGTTTCTATAGGTCGATTATGACACAAATCTGTGTGCGCGTTTTCCAAAATCCATTTCTATAATTTATTATTAATAAAAACATATTTACGGACGGTGGAGCGAACAGGGTGCTGGGTGGGACGAAACAGTGAAATCCTACATTAAACGCCCAAAAACAGTATTTCACAGTACACACCGCACTTTCTGTTTACAAAAATGTTCAAAACTTGTTTAAAAAATAAAAATAAATAATAGAACAACAATCCCCGCCATGGGCTGTCACTGCATAAAAAGAAGAGTTTGCAATAGAACTGTAAATGTCTTTGCGATGTTGCCAAATAAAGTGAGAAAGTGTCAATTAGCTTAAAAAAAGGAAGATACAGGACAAAAATTCATATGAAAATTAAGTTATTCCTTCTGTCCTATTATAATTTGTAGAGAAAAAGGAAAAATACCTAAACATAAAGAAAGGAGGCATTTCTACAAAAAATACCATTGTTTCTCATGGAAATGGTGGATAATCCCTGAAATAGGTTTGGTGTTAATTCTTCATAAGAAGTTTGGCAACGCTAGCTTCTATCAAGACCGTCATTTTCATAATGACGAACTTCATGTTATCAGCTGACCAAAATAAATTTTCCTTCTTTAATTAATGGCGGACGAGATATCTCATATGTGTGGGATAGTTTTTCGAAAAATTTAATACTTTTCAAAATTAATTTACATTTTTCATGTGCCCCGAGTGCAGTATATTAATGTTTTCTTGTGTTTGACGTTGGATTTATAATGTTTTGTCCCCACCCAGCACCCCTGTTCACTCCACCGTCCCGTAAATATGTTTTTATTAATAATAAATTATAGAAATGGATTTTTGGAAAACGCGCACACAGATTTGTGTCATAATCGACCTATAGAAACGCCCTGAAAAAGAATTTTTCAAAATCTCTTATAATAGCGAAAACCGCTATATCGAACTATTACCATATTTTCATGTGTTTTATATTAACTGAGAGATTGACCACGTATTTTAAGACACCCTATAGAAGTTTCTACAACTTTTTATTTTTGTAAAGTAGAAGTAAACCAGCATTTATCCAAGTTTATTTTCAACCCATAATTTATTTAAGCAATTGCAACAAAACTTCAAAAAGTTTATTACACCATTTTTGCCCCATCACAATCACAGTCATGTTTGGTGTCGGGTAAAAAGTCCCTAATTATGGCGGAAAATTACCAAACTAAATGGATCTGAACCAAGATGTCGCATATACATATTTCTGTGCAAATTTCAGTTCCGGGTGATGGTAAATAAGTTGTTTGCACGCAGAACGGATAAAGGCATGTATATATTTATTGTATATCACCATAGGTATTCTTGTATCTACAACCTCTCAACGCAACCGAAAATAATTTTACACAACTTATAAACCTCCACAATTTGCTACGGGTAATATATTATAAATTTTCGCATAAATATGACAAATATATAGTCCGTGGTCGTATGGTAATTCTTACCATCTGGTAATTTTGTTACTTTCTTTAGCTCGCAAAAACCTAGATCATCTTAAACCCATTATCTCTCCTAGTTCAGTCAACGTTATCCAAGTACCGAAACATTTCTATTCTATTTCTATTTATTTTTTTCTTGGTTTTGGTCCCTTCAGGTCCCATCCACCACTCTCCCCCCTTCCGGACCATGCTTTCCAGGGGTTTCCGTCGGCGGAAAATCTCGATAATCGAGCTCGTAGCTCCCAGAAATTCCAAAGAAAACAAATAATTCAACAATCGATGCAATGCATAAATTGTCGGCTGTCGAACCAAGATCTGCTACTGGTGTTACGTATAACCTTCCTTTTTCACTACTGACAGTTCCCATGGCACGCCCATCTATTTCCGCCATTTGAGAAATACCTCGTGTTCACCACCAAACAGGATACCATCAGCTTATATGGAATCTTCGCTCACAGCGCTTAGATCCAGAAGAAAGATGCCGTCAATTTAGCGTGAATCTTTCCTTGATCCCCTCGAAGGTAAAAACGTTCGTACACGACACCTCTAGCCGCCACTCCCGGGAAGAACTTTGTAGTCCTCTACGCACGTCCGCACTGTCCGGAGGTCAAATGAAAGAGTCGACCTGAAACCAAAAACGAAAAACACAAACGCGTGACAAAGAAAACAAATCATAATAATTTGCCTTTGTTTACAAATACCCTGTGTTGGCAACACTGTAATAATATAACGATGTAGTGCATTCTGATTGCCAGAGGCGTGCCATTCTAAGGTATTAATAAAATAAGCAAGCAAAAATAATACCAAATAAGAATGTTTTAGATAAACTTGCAAAACTTTCTAAAATAAGATTTGGGTATGTATAATTTTACGTTTTATAACATGAATATAAAATATACCTCGTATTCACAAAAAGAACTTATTTTGTTTATACGAATGTGGGGTTGTTGACTATTTATGATATAAACATTGATGATTGTCTGATGTTTTTATTTTTTAAATAGAAACTTCTTTTAAAGCTCCAATTATCACGACTTAAAGAAACATGAACGGAAATTATCTCAGACATCGCCTAACCCATTTTATACTGAGTATACAAAATTCTTAATCGTGAGCGAACAGTGAGCAAAACCTAAGCGCCTAGTGCATTGGACCTTCTACCAGTTGTATATTAAACAGTTTTTTTCTAAAAATAAAGTGTCTTTATTTTAAATCCAATATGGCGGACTATGTTTTATACTTCCTAAATATGAGTATACTGAACGGACTTTGTAGTCCTCGATGCAAATGCCTAATCGTATTACTGTCAGACTGTTCGAAATTAACCGGCAAAACGACCTTGCAATGATGATGCGTTGAATAAAGCCGCGTCTAGTCTTGCACCAATTCGCCAACATCCGTTTAAACAAAACCATCCCATATGCGCGTTCCTTGATAAAAACGGACAATCACTGCGGAATCATCTCGCCAAGCCCTTGAAACGTTGTAAATTCCGTCCACGTCCACGTCCGCGCTATGGGGCTATGTGGCGCGATCGCGGCGAATTGTTGCAAGTCTGGACCCAGCGTAAGATGAACCGGAGTGAGTTTAGAACTTTCGACACCAAATTGTGTGTGTACCTGGGATAATCAGTCAAATTATGTTAGAAAAAATTTCGACACTGCGCCGTAAAGCAGGGGAGGTACGGTGCCCTAGAGGGTAATTAAAACAGTTACGGGAATTACGAATGGTTAGTTCTGGTGTTGCAAAACCTTTTATTTTTAATTTTTTAATTAAACCCAAGACTAATACACACTTACGAATGGTTAGGTATGGCAAGCAAATTCTTTTTTATTTTTTAATTAATCCCAAGACTAATACACACTTTTATAATTCCACTTAAGAATTCTATTCCCACCTTTTAGGGTAACCAAACAAAAAAATATATTGTATATTAATTCTTAACAAGCTGTATATATCGAAAAGTTATATTTATTTGCGTTGAATATTATACCTGTTAGATAAAAACGAACTTGGGGTCTGGTGTCAAAATTGCCATCAAATTTTAATCACTACCTGCTTGATTTTTAAATTTACGCCCAGATAAACAAACTGGAGAAACCAGTCCAAAGGATAACACAAAAGTAAAAATAACGAATAAAAAAATATTTAACACCCAAGATTTTATTAAAAATGCATTTAAAAAATAAAATGAGTTTTTTTAACTAACAACGTCAGTACACAATTTATTTGAAACAAAACGTGTCTCGAGATTTACCAGAAAAACAAAATGAATTAACGATCTGAATGATTTTTATTAAATTTTTGTACCAAAAGCTATGGGTAAAAGGGGGAGGGGTCTAAGAGTAAATATGGTAGAAAACGCTATAGGTAAGTAAAGTAAATGCAGAAGAGAATACAGTAAAACACAGACTTAGGGCTCTAATTGGTTTGAAGCGCTACAGATGGTCATGCAAAATTACATAAATATAGTTAGTTCTGGTTATTTATTTTTTTAAATTCCTTAATAAACCTTAAAAAAAATTACTAAACTAGAAGTAACTATGACCCCCATGTGACAGTTTTGCATAAGTTACTCTAGGGCTAGAGAACTAGGGCTAAGAACTAGCCAGAACTAACCAATCCAAATACCACGTCCATGTACTTATTGATTTAGTCTCGTGTAGAAGTGTGTCACAAGTCAGGTAATTCTTTTTCTTTGCAGCCAATGCGACACTATGCTTACTTAAACTGAAATTTGTTTTTTTTTGTTAACAAACCTGTATAACTTGTATATGGACAAAGAAAAAAATCTAATTTTTGGCACACACTTGGAGTACAAGTAAAATGAGATTTGCGTATTATTTGCACCACATATTGCTTGGGAAAATTGAGTTCTAACATATATAGTTTTTTTAATTATTTTAGATAAACTCTGTGACATGTTCTATGTATGCGCCACTGATCATGCTCTTTTCTTTCAATTTTCCTGAACTGCGAGATTCACGCACCATACTCTAAATGAAGGCACTTTTCGTTGCCAGGGAATTCGTGAAACTTTCAGAAATTTTTAGTTATGTACCTTATAGCTAAATAATGACTTGTCTTTTTGAAGTTTTCAGCTTGAAAATCTACAAAAAGAATAAATGTTTCAAACAACATGTCACTTTGTATTTCAAAAAATTATTTGCTTTGTTAACAGCAAGAAATTTATTCATAAAATATGTTTAGTAAATTCAAAACACACCCGTTGGGTAATATACAGTGTGTCAAAAAAGTAGGAAACGCTTAAATATTTTAGAAATTTTAAACCAAACTGGACGAGATTCGGTACTCCAGGGTACTCGTAAAACCATACTCTGAATTCAGTGTTGATATCGGCGATGTTGCTAGATTTTCAGTTTCGCAGAAATTAATTCCAAGGCCACTTCGAGACATAAAATCTAAATATTATTTTGAAAATTAAACATTTGCAATTCTTCTTTAGACATAATATACCAATACATAATTTAGGAGAATTGTAAAAAAGATTAATGGTCAACTTTAATTAGGGGGATCGGGTGTTGTTTTATTGATTTTTGTCAGAAAAATTAGTTACTGACCTTATTTTTATCATAGACTAACTCAATTTTTAGGTTAAAAGTGTCTTATTAAAAAAGAGTCGGCATATGTACTTTTAAAAAGCGTTTATTACATTTTTCTCGAAAAGTGCAGAATTTCCCTGTTATTTGACTTTGAATGTATTTAAATTTTAGATTTGACGAAAAAAAAGCTAACAATTAACAATCCGTATCTCAGTTTGTATTGAGTCGTAGAAAAAATTATAACAAGATAATCCTTTGTCTTTTAAAACCTAGAATTTTGCTTTGTACATATTTTTTGATTAAATGCATACTTTTCGAATTATTAGCGGAAAACCCATTAAACGTTGACCTTTACTTTATCACGACAGAATTTGCGATGAGTCGTCCAAATAGTCAATGACAAGATGGAAGATAGCGTTGCTAAATCGCGCGTTTGTTAATGTGTTCGTTAATTAGAAATGTCCCTAAATAATATGTTTTTTTTTATATTTTACGTTATTAGATTTTACTTTAAGCAGACCCACAGCTCTTCTATGCTGGTTGGGAAACTTCTTGTCAAGGCCCCTAATTAAACTTTACTGACCTGACCTTTTTTTTTTCTGGTTTGGCCACCTTAACAAAAATACATAATTAGTTCTTCTTGTTTGGTACCCTAAAGGTGGATATAGAATTCTTAAGTGGATTTATAAAGTGTGTATTAGTCTTGGGTTTAATTAAGGAATTAAAAACAAAAAAGATTTAACTAACCAGAACCCCCATCTTTACTCTGTAATAATAACAGAACTAAACCGGGGTATACACGATCATGCAAAACTGTCACATCTGTCAAAAAACGCAAATTTGACCGTGTGTATTAAAAACTGCCACAACTGGCTTGGCATGCGACTCGATGACCGAGTTTGATTTTTTCGTGGCGCACGTCGTGCAAACTTGTGCATGTGTAGGACACGTCAGTTAACGTTTCAGTTTAGGGACGTCGTTAACGGGGTTATATTGTTGGTTTTGAGTTAACAAAATGGCTCTTTGGCGCCAGGAAGATGTATTGCGTGATTTTATAGATATGTACCAAGATTATCCATGCTTTTGCAAAAATTAAAAAGTAATAAATATTGACAAAAATAAAAAAACCTTTTCGCTGAATCACGCTTATGTTTAAGTTGACACGCCATCAGCTGCCAAAATTGACGCAGAACTGACAGGTACATCTGAATCGCGTGTATCAAGAGGCTTCATTTCCACATTTGCTTTCATGCAAGGGGCGTTTCAGGTTTGCATGACCGTGTATACCCCAGATATTGTAATGCAATAAAACTGATACTGATTTAAGAGTCTGTACACATGAATTTTTTTTAAATTCGCATCTGCCTAATGCGTATTACAGCGCTCGTGTAAACTTAGAATAAAATTATTAAATTATATGCACACTTTTAGGGTACCAAACAAGAAAAAAATTATACATTTAGTCCAGGGGACCAAACTAAATAAAAAGGGTTAAAAGAGGTAAAATTTTATTAGGTGACTTAATGGAATAAATAATAGTTTAAAAAAACTAAAAAAAAACACGCTTTTATATGCAACCGAACTAAAAATTAGAAAATAATTTTTCATTACAAAGAGTTTGTATTACAGTAATAAAAGGTCAAACAATGAATCATAATTATATACCTCAAAATAGAATTATAATAAAATTTAAGATAATAACAGAATAATTCACTTCCAGAGTAAAAAGCGTGGGGTGCATTTTACTATTTTTTCATAATTTTTCCCTCATAGATATTTACAAATAAAATAATTATAACATTTATTTAATATATTAGGCACCCCACGCTTTTATTCTGAAGTGAATTATTCTGTTATTATCTTAAATTTTTTTATTATAATTCTATTTTGAGGTATCTAATTATGATTCATTGTTTGACCTTTTATTACTGTATTACAAACTCTTTGTAATGAAAAATTATTTTCTAATTTTTAGTTCGGTTGCATATAAAAGCAAGTTTTTAAAACTATTATTTATTTTTCATTTTTTAGTTCGATATATCAATTAGTTTTCTGCGGACATGTGATATTAAAATGTTTCACGAACTATTTCGTAATCTAATCATTTCATTTAAAGCTTCACTGTTGCATGGGGTTTTAGAACGCAACTACTCCGAACAAGTTTCTCTCAGCCTTATGCTGAGAGTACGTCCGAAACTGCACGCATGCGCAGATCGCGCACTAGCTCTTTCTCTGTTACTCTCCTGCAGAAAATCTATAAAGAAATGTATTCATCCTGACGATTCTAATCAGGATAACGGGATACTGTTTGCAGATTATTGCATTGTCATGGGTCCTTGATACGTGTGCAAAGTTTCAAAGAAATCGAATCACTGGAAGTTGGTGAAAATTAAGCTTAAAGATTCCGTTACATACATACATACATACATACATACATACAACCCAAGCTAATAAAAGCGTGTTAAAAAAAAATGAATTTCGCTCTGTATGTAAAAACTAAGAGGTTTATGAAAAATCTGTTGGTGTCAACTTTTGTTTCATTAAAAAGTAGCTACAGTGCGAAAGTTGCAAGTCTCTATCGTTAATAATAACCAAAAAACCGTGCAATTGCAACGAAATCCGGACACCCTGTACATTAATTTTAACAATCGTTGCAGAGGACGAACTCAAAACCTTTTTTTCGTATCCACTTACCGGAACCGTCAATTAAAACACCCAAAACGTCACTCTTAATGACGTATTGCCATGGCCAACTTGTTATTTTTGATTTATAACTTAAGGCCATTCCTACCAAGACTTTGTTATTATCGTTATGCAAATAAGGAAGACTTGTTTTTTGATATAATTATTATGACTGAAGATTATTTATAAGTTTAGACACATTGAGAACGAATATATTATAAAATTTTGATGTCAAATGAATGGGAATACCTACTTTAATTTCAAATAAATACATTTTTAACCCATTTTAATAAGAAGGAGGTTATCAATTCGCCATATTTGTTTTTTTGTGTGCATGTTACGCGATTAATCCGGCGTTTGGGGACCGACTAATTTTTTTTTAATTTGAAAAAGTGCACTTTCGCGGTGGTCTCATAAAAAAATTAAGTCAGGACCGCAAGAAAGAAGAACTGGCCCTATTGTTTTCTCTCTGCCGTACGTTGTTCGTGCGGCAAAGCTGCCTCTAGACGTATATGCTAAAACATCAATTGCTATATTCCTTTTATGCTTCAGAACCGCCCGGAACGACAACATTAGTGTTCCTTTTACAATTTTTTCACATATTTATGTTGTAGAAGCGTTCTTGACACTATTGACAGCTTAGAGAACGGTTAAGAACGAAAGTCTACAAGGACAAAGCTGTACTAGCGCCACCTATTGGTGTAACGTTAAAAATTGCTATTGCATTCTTTAACAAAATTTATTTTTTTCACCGAATTAAAGAGAGACTACAGTAAAAAGCACAAGGACATGTGATTTGATTGATTGACATTTTAAAATTCGATTTATTAGGAATTAAAAAAATATATTTAAAAATCCAGAACTAACCATGTCTCCTTCTCCAATGTGACAGTTTTGTATGACCGTCTGTAACGTTTTAAACCAATCAAATTACACGTCATTGTGCTTTTTAATGTAGTCTTTGAAAGAGGTACTGGTAGTGATTTTAGAGTATATTTTTACCAATTTAAAAGTAATAATAATAAATAAGAAAGCAAAAAATAAACACTTAAAAAAATAAACCGACTTCAGAAAAATAAATAACGAAAATCACGAAAAAGTTGAAAATAATAAATTTAAAAAAATCGGATAATAACATATGCGCTAAACTACTAAATTGAAGATATGTGATATATGTAATTATTTGGGTACACGCTAAAAATTAAATTAAAAGTACGAAAAAACAAGAAAAAATTGAAACAAGTAAAAAAATAATATAAAATCGACGTTTCGGTGGCAAATCTGCCACCGTTGTCAAGATAAATTGAAGACAAATAATAAAAATAAAAATTAACTATTATTAGGTTTTAAATTTTAAGATTTTTATTTTTTTTTTAGAAGATTCTGAAATCACTTTGACATTGAATGTCAAATATGTTTGTTTGGTTATAGTGTCATAGTGACATAGATAACTGGTTGCTGGTGTATTTTTGTTTATATTACAAAAAAGGTGAATATTTAGTTAATTTTTAGTCTTCCTGAAGATACTTCAGTATCAAGCAAAGGCAACCAATTATTATTTAAATTAACTGAAATTGATGCTACACAATTATCTTTATTTAATAATATATACGCACTTTCTTTGATTTTGCGTTTTTTAGAACAAGTTTCCTTTGCTAAAATGCTCGAAACATCCCAGTTTATTCTATGATTGTTATCATTCAAAATCGGTCAACACGCATTTGATAACAATCATAGAATAAACAGGGATGTTTCGAGCATTTTAGCAAAGAAAACTTTTTCTAAAAAACGAAAAATCAAAGAAAGTGCGTATATATTATTAAATAAAGATAATTGTGTAGCATCAATTTCAGTTAATTTAAAAACACTTGGTTGCCTTTGCTTGATACTGAAGTATCTTCAGGAAGACTAAAAATTAACTAACTATTCGCCTTTTTTGTAATATAAACAATAAATACATCAGCAACCAGTTATCTATGTCACTATGACACTATAACCAAACAAACATATTTGACATTTAAAGTCAAAGAGATTTCAGAATCTTCTAAAAAAAATTATCTTGGCAACGGTGGCAGATTTGCCACCAAAACGTCGATTTTAAATTATCTTTTTACTTGTTTTAATTTTTTTGTTTTTTTAGTACTTTTAATTAAATTTTGGCGTGTACCCAAATTATTACCATCCATTAAACTACTAAATGTTAATAACCAAATAAGCAATAGATTTTAATACTTGTTATTTTGTGAATAATGTTATTATCCGACTTCATTTTTTTGCTTTTTTTGTATTTATTGCTTTTAAATTTTTAGTAAGTTTTATTTATTTTTTGAAGCCGATTTATTTTTTTTTATGTGTTTATTATTAATACTTTTATTTTTATTACATTTTAGAAGATTCATTTATCCTTTAAAACCATCAGAATAATAAAGTTACAACAAACAAATGTATTAAAATGAGAAGAAAAAAATATGCATACAGTATGTGTCTAAAGTCCCCCTCCTAACTTTTAAATTGTTTTATACTTTTTCATGAAAATTTGAGGGCTTTAGTAAGACATACATCAAATTTTAGGCAAGAAATGACAGACATAAATGTCAAACTGAGAGTTGGGTGCCATCCAAAAAATTAAATAAAAAGTGCGGCCTTGTGGCACATTATTTTTAAGCTCCGAACGAGAACTTTATAACCCCAGAATATTAAGTCAGTATATTAACCTACCACTAAGTTTTTTTTTTTTAATAAAAGTTCATTCATCTGTTTTTGTAAAGACTAAAAGTTTCAGTTACTTTTAAAAACATGTATTATTAAAATATTATGTTCAAATTTTCTCTCGTTTTTGTGTTTCACACAAAGCCATTTTAATATAAATACAATAAGCTTTGTCTAAAATGTCGCTATATTGTATTTTACCCCATCTTTCAGAGTTAATACAATTTTCTGTAATCTAGCTTTCAGTCTCGGACGAAAATCTCTTTTCGGATTTATTAGGTGTCGTCATTTGTTGGCATCAGCAGAACTTTTCTCTTTTCAATTTGTCAACAGCATTAGATCGTTGTTTTGTTTAGAAGAAAATCGGTATTTGCAATGGTATTGCATTATCCCATTGTGCGATGATAGCACTTAACTAAACTTAGAAAAAGCTATAACTGTAGTCGAATTTATTCAAGAAAAAAAAAAACAAATTATAGCATAGAATTAAGAAATAAATAGTTGATTGCCTTCTTGACTTTATGACATCTCTGACTCTTCTTGTATGAATTCAACTCAATAATGTTTTTTTTTTTAAATCTTTTTTTCAATCTGGAAGGGGAGCTAACCAAAAAATTTACTTTTTCACAATTTATTTAAATAAAAATGCTAAAGTTTTTTTAGACCAAAAGCATCCACTATACATTGTGTACAAGACACAAATATTAAAAATGTTGGTTAAGTTTATTCACAGTATTGGTAAATATACACCCTGCTTACTTTGACTTATTTTTGATTTTTTATTAAAGATACCAAAACTTGCGTTGTTTGATCAATACAAAAAATATTTAAAGCCATAATAAAAAGTCAGTGGCCTACTTTTTTCCCAATAATATTAGATGTGGTATACTGTACCGAGACGCCAGTGAACCCAATAATCTTATTCTAAGTAGAGCTTTATAAACACCTAATAACATTAAATAGGTGTAAGAATTTTTTACCTAAATCAGTTAAAAGGTTTTTAGAATATTAAAAAAAATAGCGATTTAAGAAAAAAATTAACATTATTTTAGAAATGAAGTAAATCCGGACCAGGGATGTTGCGGATGCAGATTTAATAAAAAGTTCACTTCCGCGGATGCGGATCTGTATAAAAACGACAAAACAACAACAAACGTTCTCGTCAAATCTTTTTAAAATACAAACATCCATTTTAGGCGTTGAACCAATTATAACCGCGGTAATAATTGGTGACAACTTTGACGTATAATACATTGTTTAAACTTCAACATAACCGATTGGTAAATACCGTTTAAGAATTGGTTCTTCGCCTAAAATTGATGAAACAATAGTGAGACGCGTCATCGTCACCAATTCACTGAAGCCCAAAACAAAATTATTGCTTTCCGATTGGCTAATCAACACGTGCGTTCGACACTCGCCACTCGTCACTCGCCGGGTCCGCACCTTTCTTTCTTGCCGTGATCTGTGACCTGCTACACATCCGCATCAGCTCCGCACCGATTTATGCGGATGCAGATGCAGATGCGAATTTCTAAATCGATGCGGATGTTCCACATAGGCGGATGAGAATATTCTCAACATTCCTGGTCCGGATGTATGTAAGAAAATATGTGTTTCAGATTTGGAAGATTTCTCAAACACCCTGTATAATCAAAAGCCTGTATTTTTCAGCCCTAAATTATTGCAATTTAAAATTCTAACAATGCTTCCTCACACACTTACAAATTCATTTTATTCGAAACAAAGGCTTCAAACACCGAATGCAATTCAACCACTTGAAAAGCCACTAAGTTCTTAGACCCCTTTTTCCTTTTATGACTTTCTTTTTCCGAGTGGCTTTTGCTATAATAGGTACTTGGCTATATTATATTATGTATGGCCCCAGTGTTGCGTAAAGTGGATAAAAAAGACTTTTTGAGAATACTGGCACTGCTTAAGATTTGTCAGGTATTTAGGCAAGCTGGCAAAATGATATTGTTGCTTTTGAAAATATTAATTTATATACAGTGCATTTATTTATCCCTTTAATTAAAAAAAAAATAAATTAAAAAAATTAAAATTTCTGGAAATAATACTGATGTGTAAATACTATATTTTAGAGTGGTGGAGGTGTACGATTCCGGTGTTTACGGCGCCGGCACGAATAAACATAAGCTTACAGTTTCAAGAAGCCTTTTTAAATAATGATCTTGGGTTATCCCAATCCATAAAACCCGTTCATAAATTGATCGGATCCTTAACTCCGGGTTGGATGGGAGACTCTTTGTTTGACCTCCGGACAGTGAGGACCTGCGTAAGAGGACTACAAAGTTCTTCCCGGAGTTGGCGGTTAGAAGTTACCGTATGAACGTTTTTACCTTCGGGGGTCAAGGAAGGGTCACGCTAAATTGACGGCATCTTTCTTCTGGATCT
This sequence comes from Listronotus bonariensis, assembly GCA_014170235.1. Taxonomy (NCBI): domain Eukaryota; kingdom Metazoa; phylum Arthropoda; class Insecta; order Coleoptera; family Curculionidae; genus Listronotus; species Listronotus bonariensis. The sequence continues at coordinate 29,360 of JACEGR010004998.1, read as the reverse complement.
AAGCGCTGTGAGCGAAGATTCTATAAGCTGATGGTATCCTGTTTGGTGGTGAACACGAGGTATTTCTCAAAAGGCGGGAAATAGATGATCGTTGCATCAAAGGATGGATTGATTTGGACAGGATTTGTTCCGGCTTCTAATATTTAGTCGTTTGTCTGCCTTTGGATGAAAGAAGTGTCTTATTCTTTACTATCTTGTGGTATTTGGAAAATATGGAGTGGACTTATGCATTAAGTTTGAGATTGATTGATTGAAGTGCTATAAATATAATCCATTATTGTTGGACCCTAATAATTAATTGTTTTAAATTGTCTAAAAAAAATAGATTTAGGGAAAACTATCGGAGCAGGAGATTCGAACGTGAAGAAACTCACGTGAAGAACTCACGTGAAAAGAGATCTTGTGACTTCGCTACTTTGACTAGACATTTATTATTTGAATCCTGCCCTGGCTAGCAATGAAATAGCTTTTGTCGTTGGTTGACTAGCTAGCGCAAACTTATGCCATGAGGTCCAACTCAAATGTCAGTTTAGCTGTGGACGAGCGCATTCCAATTTCTTCCAACAACAAAGGCTAACGTCACATGTGATTAAATTCCGTTTGCTCGGCGTTGGATTTTCGGTCCGTACGCGGCACTTAAAACTGACTAATGAAAATTTGCAGATGGCTGCAGGCGCCATCTTGGAGAGACAATTAAATAATAAAGAATCCTTATAAAGCTGCCGATCAAGTACTTTTGTAACCTTCCCTAGTTCTTGAAAAGACTTGTTTAATAGTAATATTGGAAGAAAGTAAGAATACAGGATATTTTAGGATTGATGATTTTCACATAATGGCCCCTCTATTTATTTTTTTTCTAACATGCCGCCCAGCTGCTATTCAAATAATAATAAAGGGAAGAGGGCTAACCAGAACTGTATGTATTAAAATAATATAGTTGGCAAATCAAAAATTATTTTTTACTTGTAACAATTTTTAATAATTACATATTTCTTTCTTTTTAGGTGAGTAACTCCGAGAGCGAAATGTGATAAATAAATATGTGTAAAGTAACATTTTGTTTTCTTTTTATTTACTAAGTTTACACGTGCGCTTTTGATGCGCATAAGTCAAATGAGAATTTAAATAAAACACATGTATAAATGCTTTAAACCGTTTTAAAGTCGTGGCATGCATTATATTAATTGTTTAGTTATATACAGGGTGTTAGGGAAATATTGTTCGTAACTTTAAGAGGTGATTCCTTGTATAATTTTAAGCAAAAAAGTTTATAATAAGATATGTCCGAAAATCAATCGTTTTGAGAAAATTGAGTCATAAATAATTAAATGTTCCCAAACATTTTGCAACGTTGCAACACAACAAGGTTACGAGCGCTTGAGGACCGTAACTGATTAATCGAATTAATGAATAGTTTAACGCAATTTTTGTGGCTAATATTTTTTTATTTAACACCGCTTTCTTACATTACTAAATAAAATGACAGGACTTACCGTTATTTTTATACCGGCTTTCTTACATTACTCAAAAAAAAAATGACAGGACTTACCGATACGTGGCGATACACACTACCAATATCCACGATTATCAATTACTTATATTTACCAAAAAAAAAAAAAAAAAAAGACAAATTCGTAAATCACATGAAGTTACATTTAAATGGATAAGTAATCACAATACTCCTTGTACTCCATGTCGAATCCTCGTCAATTAAGTTTTGTTCTTTGGTTTCCAATCCATCTTCACAATGCCTTCCGCCCAGAGTTGGGTCGTATTCAAATACTCAGTATTCTGAATAGTATTCAGAATACATTTTGCCGGTATTCGAATAGTATTCGAATACATTTGTGTGTTTGGTATTCTGTATTCGGCAGAATACTTTTTGGTTAGTATTCGGGATTTTGTATTCGAATACTTTTAAAGTATTCGACGTATACTTTTTTAAGTATTCGAATACCGGCGTTCCGAGTATTCGAATACCCGAGATGTCGTAAGCAGTATTCGAATACCAAAATTGTCACGAGTAGAATACTAAAAGGGAACAAAAAGTAGGGAAAATGAGGTTAGGACCTTTTTTTTGCTCTTCAAATTTTTAATCATCTGATTTGTTTTCTTTTTCTAGTATTCGAATATTTTTTTCTTCCAAGAGTGTCTCCGTAATCAAAAAGCATATCGTGATACTCGCTTACCAAAAACATCGATTTGGTATAAAAATACAAAAAACTGATACAGTAATACATACTAAAAATAAAATGTGATTTCAATTCCGGTAAACATTACTTGCATTAATGTATGCAAGAAACTATGAAACATTTTTTTCCCGACGTTGGTATTTATTTTTTTGCCTACCGACACTATGTCGCGTACGACATCGCCACTTGTATGAGGAATTTTGTAAGTTTTTTTTCGAAAAATGGTATTTGATTAAAAAGAAAAATGTTTTTAGAGACACTTAATTAGTATATATTAAGTATTGATTTATTTTACGCTATTAGGCATATGATTTTAAATAATTAAGGTGCAACAATAATTTATTTTATGACTAAAGAGAAAATAAGTTTAGCATTTTTGTCTCCGAAACGGCTGATTATATCAGACGTATGTTATAAAAACTTTTTGCTTAGAATAATGCTAGTAATCAACTCTTAAAGTTATGAACATTATTTCCGTAACATCCTGTATATTGTTAATGTTATGCCAAGTATTATATTAGTTTGAGAAAAAATGTATAGTACATTTTTTGCTAAGAACAAAGAAGATACTGGCTACGTAGCTAGTTATTTTGTGCTTAGAACTTAGAACACTTTTTCAATCAATTTCTGTAATTAAAATTAAAATTTCTACCCCCGATATGGGGTGTCAAATACCCCCAGGTTTGTGGCGCCCTCGGTTCAAAATAGTTTTTGATCCTTAAGCTATTCCCTACTTTGTCTTAAAATTTTAAGTAAATCCATGCAGGACCAATGGATAATTTTTAAGCTTTATTTCCCGTACTACAAGAAAAGCTTTAAAAATAGCCCGATTTAGTCGTGGTTGGATAAAATCGTTAAGTTTAAAATTTGGCAAGCATAAAATATTAAATTTTAATATTAAGATATTTTACGATCATTATCACCTCTTTCAACCTGACGTTTGTAATAAAAGAATTAATATCCCGAATAATGTGAGAACTGCTGTCAAATGTGTAATACACTTTTACAACCGAATTTAAAACCTATCATAAAACTGAAATGCATATATAAAAGCAGTCTAATTCTCCGGATTCTGGTGTACCGAAATTCATTACATTCAAGTTATAAACTTCAAATTTATACTTAACATTACGCTCTAAAATTTATGATAATGAACTTTGTAATAATCTTAAAACTTAAAAATTCGGTACATAATAAAGATATAAAATATTCTGTCGCTTCTGATTTTGGTAGACACTAAGAGGATTTGGTTAAATTGACTATGACCTAATATGGCGAGAATATAGCTGAATCGGTCTTTAATTTTTTTAAACTACTTTCAGTTAGCCGGCGTATTAAATAATTAAAGTTTTTGTGGTAAAAAATGAGAGATAATGGTATATCATGGGATCAGCATAAAATTGTACTCATTTCCTACAAGTATGACTAATGAGTAAATCTTATGAGAGGAAATAAGTTTTCTGTGTGAGTCGCATACTATAATTTTTCTACGACTTTCTTGCAGATTTATATCAATACAAACAATATATTTTCTACTACTGTATAAATAAGAAAACTTTGTGGTCCTAGCAACGCGAATGATAACGAAAGAGAACCTTCGTGTTACCTGGTTGCTAAGCGTTGCTAGCTACGAAAGTAATATTTTCAGCGCCTGGACAAAAAGTAAGAGTAAAAAAAAGAAAATATGCTTGTGGGAAATATTAGGATTTATTTATACAAAGTAACTAATTTATGACAAAAATATATTAAAAAACTTGGTTGAGGTATTGACAAAGTAATTGTGCAATTTGAGCAATTAGCAAAAGAAATTGGAGGAATAATACTTGAATTAACAGTTTTTAAATTTGTTGTTGGGGTATCGTTATCACCTTTAACTACGTTAATATTCATATTTTTCACTGTTACTTCATTAGAGGAAATATTGGTAGGAATTTCTGTGTAAAACTCTTTGAAATTTCCAATCTTATTACTATAGGATTCAGCAATATATCCCTCCGCAACAGAAGAAGACTTCCAACTTTCATGCCTTTTTAAGTCCAAAATATCGACATCCGAAGCATTGGCAAGGAACGTAGTTGATTCTTCTAAAAGAATGGCCAGTGTATCTACTGGGATGTTCCTCAAGCTTCAAAAACTTCTACCTTTAGGTACAATTTGAAATAGTGTGCTTTTTAATTACTTGATTAACACATTTACCTCTTTCATAACGATACAATAAGCGCTCATCTAGAGCATTCCTTGGTCTCAGCTTAATATATTCCTGTAGAAATCTGATATAAGGAACTGAGCCTTCATCGTTGGTTACAAATTTTCTTTTAACTTTATTTTTGATTCCACTATTTTTACTATAGCCACGTCATTTTTTATTTCTACATCACTTAGCTTCATTCTGTATATTTCGTCTGTCCGGCATGCCCCAGCCACTCCCATAATGGCTATTACTTTCTTCTAAGTAACTTTGATCAGGCGCGTTAAGTAAAAACTTTATGATTTCTTTTTTAATTTTTGACTTTTTGCCTCATAACCATCGTTTTTCCTTTTTAATAAAAGCAACTATTTATTGAATTCCGAAATATCTTGATTTTTGTTTACGAAAAATTGTTAACTTGAGCATGGAATATACAGACCAGAGGGTTGGTGGTGATAAAGACACGGATTTTTCTTGAAAATACGCCAACATCACATTCTCGTCAATCCTGCCCCACATTTTTTGGTAAAGCAAGCCATTCAGAAAACGATTATATGTTTACGGTACCTCTCTTTAGATTTGTCTGGCAGTAGTGAGGCACACGCAAGGTCAGCTGCCTTTTGGATGGAGTAGTGCGGCTCACGTATACGTAGAAGTCTACATAGACTTCCCGTGTGGGCGGCTGAAGGCGTCGTACGAGCGTGGCTGTACACTTGAGGATCGAGAAAAAATTGACGCTAAATTGGGGCCTCTTTCTTCTGGGGCTAAGCGCTGTGAGTGAAGGTTCCTAAAGCCTGAAGTTTTTACGTTTTGGTGTTGAACACATGGTGTCTTCGTATGGTCGAGGAGGTGCGCATGCCTTGCGGAGAAACGTCAGTAGTGAAAGTGACGGTTATGCGCGATACCAGTGACAGCCTCTGGCTTGACAGCCACAATTTATGCATGTTCAGAAGTTTATCGCTGTTGTTGATTTAAATATTTGAGTATTTTAAACCGGAATTTCTGGGAGCGGAAAGCTCGACAATCCAGATTTTCCCACCACATAGAGCTGGCAATTGCCTTGCAGCACGCCATAAACAAAGCAGTATCCAGTAAAAATGCTTTACAAAAATACCACTTTTAATATATCTATCTTTATTAGTTTCGGAAATATGACCATTTAAATCTGAATAACCGCAGATATAATTTCCCTTAGATATATCTACACTCTCAGTTTAGTGCTATATGTAGGTTAAGTATAATAGAAGTTATATCTACTAGTGTTTAGATTTTTGTTGCTTCATTAAAAAAAAACAACTTTGTGTTATAACTAAAATAAGAGTCAAGAAAAAATATAGGTACGCCACTAAATTTTACGTAAAAATTCCTAAAACTTTTCTATTTGATTTTTTTTAAATCTCTAATATCAAGCGAGTTACAAGTGCCTGGCCAAATTGACAAAATTTGAAAACACTCCGTATCTCCAAAACGAGTCAAGTTAGCCTTGATTTACTTTTACCATTAAATTTGTTTCAAAAATTGAAATCAAGATTGCGTAATCAGATTCGTTTTGTGTCTTTTAGTTTTCGCTATACTCTGCAAGGTGAATAGAAAGGCGCCACCATGTACATTTTTAATTTGTTTTTTTAAACACTAATAAAGACAAGTATAGTACAAACTACATATTTTTAATCAGGTATGGCTCATAAAATTTAAATTTTAAACACTATACGGGTTGTTTAAAATATCAAAGGTTTCTCCACTAGAAGTGACATACACACTTAGTGGTCAATAATGGAAAAAATGCTTTCTATGTGTGTCCAATTTTTTAGCGGCCATTCTATACTCATTGGGTTAAAAATTTAGTTTAATTGGTCGTTAGTTGTTACAAGAAAAACACCTTGATAGATGTCCTCGTACGGCGCCATCTTAAACAGGTCCTACCAAGAAATCCATACTATAACGAGTGACTTGTCGTTCGCAGAGTTCCTAAAACCCATTCCGATATAAGATAAATGGCTCTAATTTATAGATCGACCAAATGAATTGCTAATACAAGGGCTAGTTTTCTTGTAGACGCTGCTTTTAATTAATTTTATGTTTTACCCATCTATTATTAATCTGTAATACCTTAGAAACGGAATATGTTATGGTAGCAATAATACCTGCTATCACACCTAGGGCATTATAAGTGGGCATTATGATAATGCCCGCTTATAATGCCCTAATGCGCTAATATGGAAATTTTATTGCTTATCCAATTTTATTTCTCTCACAATAAAGATCAAGTTTATAGAAAAAAATTTTAATATTTGTTCTCCTTCCAAAACTATAGATTTCTTCGGGACGTATCCTTTCGACTTAACTTTTAAAAATACTTTCATAGACCATCAACGTAGACCTTAGGGTGGAATACTAGGTCCAGAGAGAGTCCGGACTGTATTTTTCCGACTAAAAATAATAAAGTTTGTTAAACATATGTATTAAAATAAAATCAATAACTTACCAGTTCCTGATAATATGCCATTAAAACGGTTTCGGTTATTTGAAGAATTGCGTTCGCATCTTTCCAAATACCAAATATGCCATACTCCCGATCATACTGTTGCCTTGATTTAACTGGCAAAAGGTTTTCGGCCGCTTTTATGGCCTTTTTTCTTATATTTTGTGGAATTTCTTATATTTTGTGGAATTTCTTCCATTTTGAGCAAATTGTTAAATTAAAAATGCCAACTGACTAACTGATAGAAACATCAAAGTCAAACTTAACACCAGTGCATTATCTACTTACGTATACAGGTACAGGTGCAACTTATTTTTTATATTGCGAATAAATAATGTAATTAGTCATTGAAAAACTCTTTTTTGGGTAAAACATAAAGCATTGTATGCACCACGGGCTTTACTGGACTATAATGCCCATCAGGTCGAAATCTATTTCGACCTTCAGGGCATTATAGTCCTAGTGTACGCCCTTGATACATAAATAGCTATTATATTTATCATTATTATTATTTTAAAAAATCGACCATTTATTATACCCTTAATACCGCATAGTTTTTAGTTTCCTTTTATTACATGATTTTAGCACAGGTAACTGAATACAAGGTATTTAAAATTCAGTAAAAATACTTTAAGGAATTATTTTTGAGGTCAAAATATTTTTTTCCTTTAAACATATGTCTATAAATTGCATACCTTTCAAGCTACAGCCTTTGTAAGTAGTTCTGTCAGCCTTATCTGTTTAGCGGCCCAAAAGGTGCAATTTAAGGTTTAAAAGTTAGTTCCAAATTGGTTATGAAATGGCCAACTTCTACAGCCTGTGTAAAATATCAAGATCATCGAGAAAATGTTAGCGCCTCAAATTAATAATTAAAACATACATGGCTCAATCAAAAAGGATGCAACTGGTCATAAAATCGTAAACATTGCTCAGTATGATTGATTAATTTTTTTTATTTATTAAATAAAGACAATCAAAGACGAGAAAATTTTGTGAGCGGATTAAAATTATAAATTTTAGATTCAAAAACAAATTCTGAAAGCTAGTTAAAATGTCATCTACATGGTTTGGCCAGAAATATAATTTTTGCTCAAAGAGTAAAGTACCTGTATTTTTGCTAATACTGCAAATTGTTAATAAGAAAAGATGTTTAGAATAAAAAATCTTCCATATAGGAAATTTCTGTTACATTTCAATTTTTTTCTTTATTTTTGTTTTTCTGCAAAATCGAGAAAATTAAGGTTTGTACATTAGTACATTGTACATTCTGCTTGTTTTAATAAGAATAAATTTAAAAAGTTTATTTAAAACTATTCTATGACATTTATAATTATAAAATTTGGTGGATTAATATACAAACCCAAATTTTCCTTATTATCGCATCGGGTAGCGCCTTTTTTACCTTGCAGGGTATAGTGAAAACTAAAAGAGATAGATCAAATCTGATTGCGCGCCGTGGGTATTTTTCTCCGAATAATGCTTAAAAAAGAGGTAAAGGTCGGGCAAAAGAGATAAAAAATAAATAAATGAGGGAGCTCAAATCAGAATGCTGGGTTGGCGATGTCAAATGCAATTTTAGGATTACTTCACAATTTTTACTTTGCGTTTTCTTTTATTTTTTTAAACAGTCTTTAATTAAATTATATCATATTTAAAATAGATTAGATTAGATTAGATTAGGAGGTGGATTGCATATCCTCTAGCACTGCAACCTGCTCAGGTTTATTGTGTGTCCTCCGTCCATAGGTTAGAGCACGCTATCCAAGCCGGTCTGTTTAATCAGACTCCACAAGCTTGAAACTGGCCCCTTGGTATATTTTGCCGCTTTAGGTTTTTCTTCACCCAGCCTTGCAAACCGCAGACGACAAAGGGCTTCGCAGTAGCACCATACGTGTTCTGCGGTTTCTTCCTCCTCCTGGCAGAACCTACATAGGTTTTCTTCTGCCAGGCCCATAGTTTCCAGGTGTTTATTCAGTCTGCAATGACCTGTCAGTTGACCCACTATTATTCTTACTGCCTTCCGGTTATAATTCAGAAGGTCTTTTGTAAATTCTGGCGAGTAAGCCTTGATGAACACTTTCGCCTGACGCTGTCCTGGTGTTCTCATCCACCAGTCTTGTGATTCCCTCATAATCCATGATCTAATGGATGACCTTACCTGGCATGATGGAATACCACAGTAGGGCTCGGGACCTACCATTGTCCTGCCAGCCCCCTCCTTTGCCAATTTATCAGCTTCTTCATTGCCTTCGTGGCCTTCGTGTCCTGGTACCCAGGCAATGGTTAGCTTGTTGGACGCACCCACCTTTTCCAGGGCAGTGCGCAGTTCCGCACCAGCTTGGAGCTGATTTTGCATGAACTGAGTGCCCTGATGGCTGCCTGGCTGTCGAATAGATTACTATGGTATGGTATTTAAAATATGTGTATAATTTAAACATTTAACCATATTTTGATTAAAAAACTTTTTGAAATTCTAAATTCACAAACGGGCAGTAAAAATTGTGAGGTATTCTACAAAAATTGTGTTATATCAAGAACTGCGTTTTTATTTGGAGAACTTTTCAAATATAATGCCATGCTCCATCGATCATGGAGTTTAAATAAAACAGATACTAGTTATTTTTAAAAAGACCTTCACCTGCGAGACCCGAATGACCCAATTTCCAAAGAGGACCAGAAATCTACTAAACTGATAAAGGGCAGTGGACTTCTGTAATGAAGGGAGGGTTGCAATAATAAGCCAATAGGCTGCAGTGCAAACATGGTCGAATGACCAACCCCGCCTCAAACCAACCAACCAACCAACGATTAACCTTCTGAAGCGACCAAATTTTAGGGCAAAGAAGTAGCTAGCTAACTCAAAACGCATGTAATTAATAAATTCATATGCCATATCTCATAAATATTGTATTAAATAATAATATTTCATACGTAACAGGTTTTATAACTAATGGAATACGAGGCGACGGCTTGTGTCAAATCTTCAAAAGAAACGCATTATTTATGGTAAACCTTTATTACCGTTTATATTCAACAATTCTGTAGTAACTCTGAATGTATACCCGACCTGCAGCAGGTTCATAAAATTTCTATCTACACCACAACCACCAAGAATTTCCTGTTTTTTATAACGTATTCCTTGAACAATTCATCAAACATCTTCACTTTTTAAAAAGCCAGTTTTGTTACTGAGAATTGGTTTCGCAGGTACCGAAGTGGCCGTGCCTCGATTTGTCCATTCAGGCTGTGGTACTGGTGGTATGTACCTCGTATAAGGAAGAGAAAAGAATGGCCAAAAAACGGAAATGCTCTGTTTGGGATTTAATAAAAAGACGAAATACCATGCCGTTGCCTACATGCATAATAAGCATAGCAAGAACATTTTAAAAGCGCAAATTCGGTACCTTTTGAAAATAATACAAAAAAACATAAAAAAGGCCGCCTGCAATCGGACTATTTTATACAAAGGCGCCGCTATCCTTTACAGCGACGCGCCGATACACTATGGGATAGATATCCATTATTTTGGCCAAAAAGCAACTTTGAAATTTTAATGGCTCATGCTGTGTATTTCAAAGTAGATACTCCAAACTACATGTACGCAAAATTATAAAAGGATATGACGACTTCTATTGGGGTATTAAGAAACTTGAAAATGTATTTTAAGTAAACATAAATATACAACATTTAATCTACTTAGTTTATTATTAGCCTTGATTTACTAAAAAAGTAAAAGAGTTTAAATAATAAGAGCTATTGTTGTGTTTCCGATGCAGTCTCGCGAAGTCTCGCTACTTTTGTCAAAGATTTTTTACCTTTTTCTTTATCAGTTTTTGTACTTACAATTGCCTTCCTACTTTTTGCTACTTATTCTGAGTGTAAGGACAGATACAAGATTTTTTTTATAATTTACAAGGTTTTCCATTTTAAAATTTAATATGTTTTGTCCTACACTGTATATCCTAAAAGATTAAAGCATTCTGATAAAAGATATGAATTCTACAGACTCTATCCAACAAAAACAGTGTTATTATTTATTTTATACGTTAAAAATAAAAAAAGTTGGGAAGATGTATCCTCAATTACGCTTCTAAGAATAATTTAAAATTATTTTTCAGATTTGGATGGTCATATTTCCGAAAAATCATACCTATTGTCGTACCCTGTATATCATATGAGATAATAATCATCGGATTACTGATTAGAATACTACCGAATTAACCAAACAAGCTGACATTTTAGTTTATTTTGTACAATTAAAAATAATAATGTTAAGTGGGGTGTAAATTTATAATAACATATAATAAGTTTTAGGTTTCCCAAAAGCATTTGTAATAATTTATAATATTTTTCCAGTAAAAAGCACCTCATTTTAAGTTAGATTGGTAAGTTTCAGAATTTTGTCCAAAAATTAATTTCTATCCCATAGTGCGATGACCACCTGCATCAACCGGCATATCATAAAAGAAATATAGCAAAGGCGGCCGCGAAGACAAGCATGCCGATTTATTTGCTTTAAACTTTTTGTGATTTTTTTTTCTTACCAAAGAGCACCGAATTTTACATTTTTAAACCGTTCCCTTCTATAGGTTGGGTTGTTTGTATTGTTTTTGTTTGTTTGGTATTGGTTGTTTATATGTTTCAGTGCAGCTGCCGATTTGGTAGTTCCTAATGTAAATTTTTTTACAGGGTGTCCGTAAACCTTATTTACACACTAAATAACTGTTCTGTATAAATACAAAAACTAAGAAAAAAATAGCGTTTCCTTTGAAACAACTAATTATTGACAGTTTTGGTAAACATACGTATGCCTCAAAACATAATTTTCACACAAGTTGTTTTTTTATGTATATTGCAATAAATTTGACACTGGTAAATTCTTACATTAAAATGTTTCATACACTATTCATCATTCCTCGTTTTTCAGTATCAACAGATATCAACAGCAGGTAATAACGCCTATCTACTTGATTTATTTAAAAGAGATGGCGGAAATGTTCTGGTTAGTTCAAAGGGTAGTAAATGATGTAAATTGTTTTTCTGCCAAATCTCGATTGTTCAGAAACTAGTGTTTCCTAATTGCAGTAGGAGCATATTCCTGAGCCAATTTTATGAAAAAGCGTCTTACAAACATATGGTTTTGAAATGCTTTGTTTCTAAAATACAGGGTGTTAAACTTTAAAAAAAATCAGGTTTTTAATAGTTTCTTAAATATGTCTTAGGTTTTCGATTTTCATAAAATTTGGCTGTGGTATTTGTTGAAATACGAAGTTAATTTACCCTAAACTAATTTTAATTAATAAGACCAGTGGCGGAGTGGTACGCATCCTACCTAATATTATTGAAAAAATAGTACGCTACTGACTTTTATATTTTTTCCAGATGAAGATACTTAAAACACAACTTTTTGTTTTTCATATTTTTACGTAGATTGCTAGTTTTCCAACCAAAAAAAATCGCCAACTGCTATTAATTTACTGTTAACACTAAAGGGCGCCACCTGAGGGTATCTTGCATAAATTAAAAACAGAAATAACTTTTTGTACCACCGTGTATAATACGTTTATAATAGATAAAAAATATTTTTAACATATTTTACATAAAGGTATATTTGGTTAAATTTGATTTTGGCAGCTGTTTTCAAGATATCTGGATTAAAAAAATAACCCCATATAGGCCAGGTCTAAGCTATACATGGTGTTTTGGAATTGAATGCCAATCTTTAAGAGATTAATTTTATACGCAGGTTATGTAAAAAAATCTTTAATAGATACACTTTTACATAAGTTACCTACTCTTTTAAAATAGTCAACATTATCTTTAACATTTCCTATTTAATTCTTATCCGAATAAATCAAGCCGATCTGCGAAAATCCTCTTTTTAATGCTGTTCAAACCCAAGACAACCCTAACGATCGTAAGCCCATTGGCGGTAAACTACAGGCTCATTACAGCTCAACGCGACGAAATGGCGGCTGGAAAATAAGTTAACCTCACGATCACTCCTTGTATCAAATGGCCCTTTCTGGCGTCTAACAAGAAAAAACATTACCGTCAGCATGGTTTTGTGTGCCTATTCGCTTAAAAAGTTAACCGGTAATATTTCATTTGATCATTGGTATAGAATAGAGGGCTTTTGCGTATGACGGTATTTGTTTTACGTTAAAATACAGGATGGCCCACGAGGTACTGCCAAAATATCTCAAAAACTATCGATCGCACGCGAAAGCATCAAATAGGATAAAGAAGGGGTTGCACGAGGGGAACTCATTGTGCGACCACTAGTGGTGACGCGGCAATCGAGAAAAGTATCCGTGCGCATTGTTTATTTTGTGATTAAAAAGTAAAATAATTGCAAGCCGGAAAATTTTATCTGTGATAGTTAAATGTATTTTGTTCTTATTCAGGTAAGTGTTAATCTTAAGAACATTTATTGCAGTTTTAATATGTATTAAGATTTTGGATATAATTATTCTAACCGGTATTTAATAAATTTAGTTTTCTTTTTAAAGCTTTCAGGTTAGGGTTAGTTGAGCTACAGTTGCCCAACTAACCCCACGGTTTTAAGTATAAAATGTTTTTTATTTTATTTTTAAGGATACAGACTTTTAACAGTAAGACTACTAAAGTCTTCTCAAGATTTAAAAGAGGCTGCAACACGAACTTTGTACAAGCAACAAAGAAAACGAGCTGACCTATCTAACTCATAAATTTTCTCTGGAAATAGTTCGTCTATACCCAAAGGCTGGTCCAAGAAAAGGAGCCAAAACAAACAGAAGATAGAGAAAATCTGCAATTTTAACAGATACAGAAGGCATTACAAGAAAAGCAAACTAAAACTGCTTAAAAAGTTTAAAGCCGAAGATGAATTGATGGATATTAAATCCAATAGTTAAGCTAAGCTAGGTACGTTGCTGTTTTATTAATGAGATTTGTTGTTTTGTTTCTATAAAATTATAAATATAAAAAGCAAATTGTCAAAATGTATTTTTATTATAAACGTATCTAACATTCAAGCCATGATTTGACTATACTTTCTAAGTGCTCCACTAGCCCCATACCCTTACTCAACTTACCTCACCTATGGGGTACGTTGGGCATACTTGACTATCTACATTAAAATAGATGTAGCTCCTTAATTTGACTTATTAGAAAGAAATTTCTTGGGACACTAATATTAAGGGATAAATTGCTAATCCATCGATATGCATTATAATCCATTAAGACTTATTTTTGAGGAGCTATAACCGATCAAATGAAAAATTGCTAGGGTGTTCATTTAAAATCTTTCCACTCAAGTTATCTTCGAAACGAGACAGATTTGAGAAAATCGCCGAAACACGTCAAGATATTTATTGAAGGGGAACGTTTTCAAAATTGGACGGCGCCCCTTTAACCCCTTAACCACCAGGGCCACCACCCCAAAATTCTTAAATGAGAAGGCGGGTCGAGTGATACATCATTTTAAAGCTCCTGACGAGTACTTTATAACCCTAGAATATGAAGTCAATATCTTCACCTATTACAAAATGGCGGTACTTTAAACATTACCTAAGTACCTGATTTGGATGGCCATATTTCAGAAACTAATAAAGTTAGATGTACCTAATGTGGTGTTTTCTTAAAGCTCATTTAAAGGTCTTTTTAATGGTAACAAGTAATATACAGGGTTCTTAAATAAAAAAATATGTACTTTTCTTCTACCCTGTATATTACTACCAGTATCACCATTAAAAGACCTTTAAAAGAGCTTTAAGAAAACACCACATTAGGTACATCTAACTTTATTAGTTTCGGAAATATGGCCATCCAAATCAGGTATTTAGGTAATTTTTAAAGTACCGCCATTTTGTAATAGGTGAAGATATTGACTTCATATTCTAGGGTTATAAAGTACTGTCAGGAGCTTTAAAATGATGTATCACTCGACCCGCCTTCTCATTTAAGAATTTTGGGGTGGTGGCCCTGGTGGTTAAGGGGTTAAAGGGGCGCCGTCCAATTTTTGTAAAACGTTCCCCCTCAATAAATATCTTGACGTGTTTCGGCGATTTTCTCAAATCTGTCTCTGTTTCGAAGATAACTTGAGTGGAAAGTTTTTAAATGAACACCCTGTATACCTAACTCTAACTGTTTTTTGACTTGTTTTTAATTTCATGTTAAAATTACGTTTTACTACTTAACTACATTTTTTCTAAACAATAGCGTTTTATAAGAATCGGGGTTGGGTTGTCGTAAAGAAAAAACTTCTTTAGTGGACTGTGTTGATATTTTAACAATTAATAAATACAGGGTGGTCAAAAATAATTGTTAAATCTTTTATCGACAAAAACCTTAAAAGTCACTTAAAAAAACTATCTTTTATTATCCTATCCTATAAGGCAATAACAATAAGGGTAAGTTAGTGTTTAAAAAACTAAAAAAACACGCTTTTATATGCAACCGAACTAAAAATTAGAAAATAATTTTTCATTAAAAAAATATTGTCATTTCATAGTAAAAAGCGTGGGGTGCATTTTACTATTTTTTCATAACTTTTCCATCATAGATATTGGCAAATATAATAATTATAACATTTAATATATTAAACACCCCACGCTTTTTACTATGAAATGACAATATTTTTTTTAATGAAAAATTATTTTCTAATTTTTAGTTCGGTTGCATATAAAAGCGTGTTTTTTAGTTTTTTAAACTATTAATTATTTTTCATTTTTTAGTTTTTGCTACTCTTGACAAAATGGCGAAAAATTTTTTAGTGAACAAGAGTAGCAAAGTTTGTAATGTTTCCAACAGATTGCAACCCACTAAAAAATTTCTTCTCCATTTAGTAGCAAAGTTTGAAATGTTGCCAACAGATGGCAACCCAGTCAAAGTTTGGAATGTTGCCAACAGATGGCAACCCACTAAAAAATTTCTTCTCCATTGAGTGGCAAAGTTTGAAATATTGCCAACAGATGGCAACCCAGGTGTTGTTTTTATAATATAATGGAATTTTTTTTTCCTGGCGATTAAAAACAAGATAACGGGATACTTTTTGCAGATTATTGCATTGTCATGGGTCATTAATAAGTGTGCAAAGTTTCAAAGAAATCGAATAGCTGGAAGTTGGTTAAAATTAGGCTCAAAGATTCCGTTACATAGATAGCCAGATTGATAGATAGATAGTTATATCTATCTATCCATCTGGCTGCCTATGTAACGGAATCTTTGAGCCTAATTTTAACCAACTTCCAGCTATTCGATTTCTTTGAAACTTTGCACACGTATTAAGGAAACATGACAATGCAATAATCTGCAAACAGTATCCCGTTATCTTGTTTTTGATCGCCAGGAAAAAAAATTCCATTATATTATAAAAACAACACCTAGGTTGCCATCTGTTGGCAACATTTCAAACTTTGCTATTAAATGAAGAAGACATTTTTAGTGGGTTGCAATATGTTGGCAACGGTCCAAACATTGCCTGGATTGCCATCTGTTGGCAAAATTTCAAACTTTGCTACTTAATGAAGAAGAAATTTTTTAGTGAGTTGCAATCTGTTGGAAAAATTTTAAAATTTGCTACTCTTGTTCATTAAAAAATTTTTTCGCCATTTTGTCAAGAGTAGCAAAAACTAAAAAATGAAAAATAATTAATAGTTTAAAAAAACTAAAAACACGCTTTTATATGCAACCGAACTAAAAATTAGAAAATAATTTTTCATTAAAAAAAAATATTGTCATTTCATAGTAAAAAGCGTGGGGTGATAAATATATTAAATGTTATAATTATTATATTTGCAAATATCTATGATGGAAAAGTTATGAAAAAATAGTAAAATGCACCCCACGCTTTTACTATGAAATGACAATATTTTTTTAATGAAAAATTATTTTCTAACTTTTAGTTCGGTTGCATATAAAAGCGTGTTGTGGGGGACGCCATTCCTTAGATATAAGAAAAATATTTTAGAGAGGGTTGGATTTTGGAATCATACAAAGTGTATAAATAACAAATACTTTTGGCTCGAAGAAAAAGCCTTTCTTTTGAGGCTGCCATAGCCATTGATACAATGGTTAAAGTTATTCTCAACTGTGACGCCCTCAACATAAAATGTGTCTATGCTTTGCCGAACTTAGCCGCTCATTTTTTTATCTTTGGACAAACCACGAAGGCTAAAAAGCCTAAATACTAATGTACCGTGGGTGTCATTCAGCGAGGTAAGAGGGAGTTTGTTGATACGGGACTTAAATACTTGAAGATTTGGGGGAAGGAAAAACTCTCCGCGGGCAGCAGGTTCCACAATCTAGAAACTCTAGGGATAAAAGAACGAACAAAGTGGGAAGTTCGGGGCCTGTCCAGTTGGACCGTATAGGGATGCATACGCGCGGAACCACGAGTTTCTCTGTTGGGAACCGTAAGTGGAGGAACTATACTGGACAATTCTTCAGAGCAGAAGCCATGGAAGTACCTCTATAAAAAAGCGATAAATCTCTCACAGCCCGACGATGGGCAAGAGAGGGAAGCCTTTGGAAGTGAAGGATCATTAATGAGACGAATAGCTCTTCTTTGAATAGAATTAAGAATGCTAAGGGTTGCGGGGAAGCCATGCCCCAGATATGAGAACAATATTCCAAGGGAGGTCGGATTTGGGACACATATAAAGTGTATAAATTAGAAGGGGAGAAATACTTTTTGGCTCGAAAGAGAAATCCAAGCTTTTTTGAGGCTGCCGTGGCTATAGATACAATGTGTTTATGCCAGTTAAGGTTACTTTCAAATGTGACGCCCACAAGATTGAAGGTGTCTTTGCTCTGTAAAACTTGGCCGCTCATAAGTAAAGGATGAGTATTTGATGACTCTTTTCGCGACAAGGAACATGATTGTGTTTTGGATGCATTAAAATGAACGAGATTTTGGCGCCCCAATCCAATATTAAATTAAGATCCTGCGAAAGAGATGTCTGCATCGCTCTGCGTTTGTTTTCCAAGTCAGGTTTAGTGATGGGTTTAGGAACCTGAAAACTGGAGTGAAGGGTACTATCGTCGGCGAAACTATGGATGGAATTAGTTGTGGACGAGAGAAGGTCGTTGATGTGAAGAAGGAACAATGTTGGTGCCAGAACTGAGCCCTGAGGGACTCCAGCATTTACTTGGTGAAAGCTTGAAGAATGGCCGTCCACAATAACTGATATACGACGATCAGATAGATAACTATAGAGCCAAGTACAGAGTTTAGTTGAAAGACCATAGAAGGGAAGTTTATTAAGAAGTGCGGCATGCCAGACCTGGTCAAAAGCTTTGGATATATCAAGAGCAACGATCTGGGACTCATCTAGAAACTCAAGAGACTTATTCCAGCAGTGTAAAACGAAGGAAAGAAGATCTGCTGTAGATCTTTTGTGGCGAAATCCATACTGCCTGTCATGCAAAATTTTGTGTTTTTCTAAGTACTTAAGAATTTGTGAATTAATCATTAGTAAAGGACGAGTATTAAATAACTTTTTCCTTGACAAAGAATATAACTGTGTTTTCGATAAAATAAATTGAACGTGATTTTGGCGCCCCAATTCAATATTAAATTAGGGTCCTGTGAGAGAGATATCTGCATCTCCCTGCGTCTGCTTTCCAAGTTAGGCTTAGAGATTGGTTTTAAAACCTGAAAACTGGAATAAAGGGTACTATGATCAGCAAAACTATGAACGAAATTGGTTGTGAACAAGAAAAATTGTTGATGTGATGAAGAAACAGAGTTGGTGCCAGTACTGATTCTTGAGGCACCCCAGCATTAATTTGGTGAAAGCCTGAAGAGTGGCCATTCACAATAATTGATATACGTCGATCTGAAAGGAAACTAGAGAGCCAAGAACAGAGTTCAGTTAGAAGAACGTAGGAGGTAAGTTTATTGACAAGCGAATCATGTCAGACGTGGTCAAAAGATTTGAATATATCTAGAAAATAAGATCAGATTTACCTAGAAACTCAAGGGATTTGGTTCAGTTGTGTGATAAGGAAAGAAAATCTCCTATGTCAAATACCATACTGTCTGTCATGCATTTTTTGTATTTTTCTTTTAAACTTAAGGATTTTTAAATTAATAAATTTCTTTATTACTTTACAACGAACTACTAGAGGTGGAATAGGTTTATTGAAACATTTTAAGATTTTTATTGTGGAGAAGTTGAACACGTACATCAGTAATAAAATATCTGTTAAATGTTATTTACTTCACAATTTTAAGCCTGAATCAAGTCAATATTCTTGCAGGCTAAATAGCTCATTGTAAAAAAATCGCCCCCAGATTAATTATTAAAAACCAGCTTGATCAGTTCGGTATTTTGAAAAGAGCCTGTAGAATTGTGCGAATGTATAAAATGCACCCGACCTTGCTGCGGGTTTAAAAATGTCGACTCCACTTAAACGTATACTTTCCTGTTTTCATATTGTTGAATAATTCAACAGTCTTCTTCGAGAAAACTCTTTAAAAATCAAGTTTTGTTACGTAGAATTGCTTTTGCAGGTACCAGAATGGCGGGACTTTGTTCATTCAAGTCATGTATGGATATACGAGGGCCACCTTAAATGTATTTAGAATTTAAAGATAAAATTAAAGGTCCATGTTATGTCATTTTATCCTTCCGCATTTTCATACCTGAAATTCTGAGAAATGATGTCAGACAATTTTTTCGAAAATGCGTTATATCACACTAGTGTTGCAAAGTGCTTTACAGCACTAGTGTTGCAAAGTACTTTACAACACTCGTGTATATATATTATGATGTCATTCTAAAAACTGCTATTGGTTTTGCAAGTGACATATTTATTGTAGTGACAGTAAAAAAGCTTTTTACTTACCTTAAACAGTAGAACCCAAATTAGCGAAAATCATCTTATTGACGTTAAGTTACTGCACAGTATAAGCTTTCTTCCAATATTGAAAAGAGTAATAATAAAATTTCCGAAAAAATAAAAACATAAACAAAAATAGACATTACCACAAAAAACAACTTTCACTGACAGCTCGCTCAGTGGCACAGTGTTGTCAGGTAAGTAGATCAAATTAAAAATCTCCCTTCTACCTTTGAGCACGCACCTTATAGAGGCAGCCTTGCCGCTTGACCGTTCGACTTAAAGCGCCAGAGAAAAAAAGCCTATAGATCAAATTCCTTTCTCTCTTTCTTGGTGTACTCAAACAACTAGTTAAATCTTTTTTTAATCCCTAATTAAACCTAAGGCTAATACACACTTTATGAATCCACTTTCTTTTATCCATTCATAAATAGAATCAGACCCTTCCGACGTTGCCAAATGCTTTCCATATTTTGCATGGTAACTGACGTTTGGTAGTCGTTTTTCTTACTTTTAGGACTTTAGGTTATGCATTTACAATTTTCATATTTTTTATATTTTTTCTTAAAAATATGAGGAAAAACTGTAATTTTTACTTAATTTTACATGTGATGTTCAGTTTCATTAACACGTTTTACCAATTTTACCCCACCTAGCACCCCTTTTCACTCCCCGGTCCCGTAAGTTTGTTTACTGATATTTTTAAAAAACGGAATATTTTGGATATGCACCACTTACATTTTATTTAGAAGAGTGTCTACAATATGTAAGTATCGATAATTTTAAAGAACCACTTATAATAGCAGAAAACCGTATTAAACAATTACCGTTATTACATAACAAAACCATACAATTTTTATTAAGTGAGGGCCTTTTAAATTCCAAAATGAGAAGAAGGTTATATAATGCTTCTAGGTAGGTGATTTTCGATGTAAAAATATTGTCAAAACAGTATAATAGAGTGAGGAAAAGTACATATCACACTAGTACCAAAGTAAATATCCCTAGTGTTGCAAAGTTCTCAATTGTTTTTATTTTTTCTGAACAGACAAACTTTGTTATTTTGGTGAATAATTTGTGGTCGTCAGAGAAAAATAGGTGTACACTACTCGTGTGAAAATGATAAACATAAACATACTCTTCAGGGAGTACGTTCCACCTTCAAAGAATAATTGAAAATAAATCAGGGCGGCCATGAAATGGCGTCGGCCAATTTACGGAGGTCATTTCCCGTAATGACCGGAGGGCCGGCTTTCGCTCTGCGAGTTAATTAAACCACCGTCGCGACGCTTTTTCCCTGTTATGTTCTCTTTTTTTTCATTGGCGTCGACACGGAAAGGAACTTTAAAGGAGCCGAGACTGATTTTTTAGCATTGTGGTTTTTGCGGTTTAAAAGCGGAAGGAAAAGGTTTTTTTATTTATCTTGCGAGTGAATGTTTTTTCAAATAAATTTTAGTTATTTTCTCTGCAGTTTGGCAACTTAATTTTTTTTTATAGTACAAAGTAAATAATTATATCAGTTTGTTGGGTTAATCCTATAGTTTCTAAATCAATTATTTGAATTTTAATATCTTTTAAAATATACAGGGTACAGAAAACATGTTACCATATAATTAAAGTCAACAAATTTAGGACCTTGACTTTGTTCCTAAAATTTTTTATTTATATTTATGTCGAGTTTCTTTGAGATAATGAACGGATTTTTAGTATATACAGGGTAGGACAAAAAGTATGATTTTTAAATGGCTCACTCTGTATATTATATCACTTATAAAAGATCTTTTAAAGAACTTTAAAAAATACTACCTTTGATATATCTATTTTTATTAGCTTCGAAAATATGGCCATCCAAATCTAATAATTAAGTGTAAATTTCAATTATGTAGGTAGTTTATATTATGGCCATAATTGCCCAATAAATTTATTTATGTCCATATTTCCAAAACCATTAAAGTTGCCCCATAAAATATGGTATTTTTTAACGCTTTAGAAATTATCATATATACATGATGATTCAATATAAAGAAGTGTTCCATTTAAAATAATCATACCTTTTGTCTTACCCTGTAGATATTAAGAAAAAAAAATCATTCCGATGAAAGATACCGATACTACATAATTATCCTAAGAAAATGGTGTTTTCTTTTTTCACATCAACATTTAGGATATAGGTTTATCTAAACTTTTTTCTTAAAATCATCCAAGAATTAAACTCCTTAAAAATTACAATCTTATTGAAATACCCTGTACTTTGTAGGGATTATGGTAGACGGTAGAAAATCAGTCTAAAAAACATCTTAAACCCCTACGCCAGGCTGGCTAATGTTCCATATACGTTGCCTAAACGAGGGGCTTGGGGGCATCTGCAAAATCGTTTTTCAGAAGAAAGACGAGAGGGTTAATCTTAGTCCGATGGGAAGTTGGGTTAGAAGTTCAATCACTCCCATATTGCTTTATTTTTCCATTTTTTTTTTGTCTTTATTTTTGTTGGTCGGGTTAATACACAGAAACAGACCTTTTTGACATTATTAAATTCTTGAGCCACTATTAAAAAATATTACGTCACAAATCTACTTACTATTACTTTTTTTTCTTTGTCTATATCTTGAAATTTTAGTATTATTTAAAAAAGAAAGTAGTCTATACCATGACCCCAAGCATCAAGGCAGAAACAACTGAACAATTATTTTTTAACCGCACACCGTTTTGGAGGATTCGCATCTTCAGGTTTTAATTTTTTTAACTAGAAAAACTAGTCCGTTTTTAAAATGGCAGTTATGTATTGAAGGCTTTTTAATCCGACAAGTTAAGAACATAGTCATTATTAGAAGCAACCAATCACAAAAACACAGTTGTTTAAAAAATTAAAAGTTGTTATTTTCAATAAACCAGCAAAACGCAGAAAATTAAACAAACATTTCAAAAAACAGTATACCGGGTATCCACAGTTACTAGCAAGCCTGTCATTTTCTTGAATGTGTTACACGATTTTAGTTGATTTTTGATGTTTTAGATTGTATGTGGCACATCTGGTTTAACCGGAAGTGCATACCAACTTTGCTATATTTTAAATGGAACACCCCATATATATTTTTTTTAAAATACAATTCAGCAGGCAATTCCAAGAAAAATGTATGTCACACAAGTTTTACCTATCTTAATTAGTTTTTGAAAAAATGGCGTTCAAAAAATTTTATGTTAGCCACCATTTTGATCGATTTGTTAAAAATCATAATGGCAGAATTGGGCTAATGTGAACTTTTATGACATATCAGAGACAAACAATTAGACGAGCAACTAAATGTAAATAAATTATCCGAGAGAGATAGCTGCTGGGCCTTCCTTGTCTGTCTTCCAAGGAAGGGAAACGCAGATGGCGCGTGAGTCGACTTTATTGTTTGCCCCGCCAAATTCAAATTATATAGCTGTGCCATTTGGCCCTTAAAATTGGGTACTTGTTTTTGTTTCCTATTACTTATAAGTTGTTGGGGTTTGACTGGCAACAATTACACACATCCCCTAATTAAAAATGTCATTTATTTGGTTTTATGAAGTTTTTTCTTCCTACAGATAACCATGTCAATATTACCTTAAATTATCTGTTGAAAAGCACATATTTAATATATACACTGTGATCTCTAATAAAAGTCAGTCAATATTCAGGGTCCAATTAAAGGTAAAAAACCATGCCACACGCAATAAATCAGAAAAATAAACAAACTGTTCAAACAAATCGGCCATTAAAAAAATATCAAACACAAATATCGAAAAACATTTCGTCCTGACTGCCTGCATGAGCGTTATCAAGTTAAAAATATTCGATTCTTGGGCATATACTATTATCAGGTTTCACCAAAGAAAGACATTAAAGTTTACATGCAGAAATTGTAATCAACTTGGCAACCATGACAAGGCGATGATTGCACCCTCTGCGATTACCTCCCATGATGAATGACAGAGACATAGTTATAGGAACTTGCGTTAAACCAGAAAGTAAAAAGTAATGGACAAATTTCCAGGACCAGTAACGCCGTCGTCATTCTTGTCTCTGCACATATTTAACCAAGCCTCATAATCCTATCACCTGTAAAAAATGATATTTTCGGTTTTCCACCAGTGCCGCAGAAATTGACTTTTGGCAGCGAAGAACTTTAATAATTTAAATGGAACCACTACCTTAAGCCTTCTTAAACTTTTTGTCAATTATATCCCATCTCTAGACCTAGTAGTTTTTGAGTTATTAGTAGTGAAACGTTAAAAATATATTTTCTTCTTATTTTAAGACAGCCTATCGTTTTACTATAAATATCTTTAAAAAAATTAGGTTTAGATTTAGGATAACATAAATAAAAATATTAAGATAGGTATTAAGTTTAAGGCCGCCCAATCCTTATGGACAGGAGCTGGGCATTACATGGGTGAGAGCTGGTAATCAAACCACTTAAGAAGTCCAAAAACAGAAGATTTGAACTGATGCAGATGGCCAATCCAAACAGTTAAGCTGGCAAGCTAGGTACGTTGCTGTTTCTTATTATTGCGCGTGATTTGCTGCCTTTGTCACTCATAAGATTATAAATATAAAAAGCAAATTGTCAAAATGTATTTTTATTGTAAACGTATCTCAACATTCAAGCCTGATTTGACTATGCCTTTCCAAGCGCTCCACTAGCCTTTCCATACCCTTGCTCAACTTACTCCCCACCTCATGGGGTACTGCTGCGGCTACTTGACTATCTACATTAAAAATAGATGTAGTCTCTCAACTGATCTCCTATTAGGAAAGAAACCACTATGGACACTATTGGTCATGCGAATAAACTGCTAATCCATCAGTATGCGTTATAAGCCATTAAGACTTATTTTTGAGGAGCTATAACCGATTAATAATAAATTTGGATGACTAAGAGGTCAAAAAGGAATTTATACTGTTTTATTATTATTTCTACAAAAAAGTAAGTTACATATAAGTTTCTATAATTAAATAATAAATGCATAGTTATGAAGAGGAAAATTGATCTTTAAAAAAATCAGGAAGGCTATGATTTTTGTTGCAATATAATGACTGTACTGCAAAAATTAAAATTAATAAGTTTGGATAAATAAAGCATGTATAAAATGGTATTTTGGGAAATTTTTAATAAAATTTATGTAACAAGTGCATAAAGTGTCTTTTTACTCACGAGATTTCCGCACGCGCCTAACGGCTTGTGCTGTCAAACTTCCCATTCGTAAAAAAGTATCACTTTATGCACTTGTTATAAATTACTATTTACGGGTTTATATGGCAATGCTAGATGCATTAAAACCAAGAAAGGAAGAACATATGATAATATGTGTAATTCACAAGGTGCGAAACTCCAATATAGAAATTTTGGAAAAGCATTTTTTTAAGCAGAATTTTACAGTGATGTGTGGTAGCATAAAGTAAAAAAAATAATTTAACAAGAATAACAATAATACAGGGTGGCCCACCATATTCGACACGGTCTGTAGCTGGATAACCATGGGGTTTTAAAAAGTAAATACTGGAACATATACAGGTCGGATAAGACCATAGTATAAAATTATTTTAGTCTATACAGGGTGTCTCAAAAAAAGTGACGTATCAAAGTTATATTTTTTAAATGGAACACCCTATATTTTATGACGGTTTTAGATTCTACTTTAAAAATAACTCAAGTTTGTTTATAGTACTAAGTGTCTAATTTTATTCGTTCTTGTGATATTTGATTTTTTTTTTTTAAATGGAGAGGTAAAATTAAATTGATTTTACTTTTACGCTTTTAACACTTTAAACTTTAAAATGTGTAACAAGATTAGAAAAAGTTTGCCATATCATACGTAGGTCAAATCAAGATCAAATATTATACAGGGTGATTAAAAAATAATATCAATTTTTCAGAAAATCAACATAGCCATATCTCCTCTTATCTTAAATGAAACACCCTGTATTTTTTTACGTCACATGATGACAAATAAAATACTCTTTCAAATGGTGTATAGGTTGCCCATACCTATCTTTTGTGCTTTTTATTAAAATCTGTTTTTACAAATTTTTAGTCCAAATGTTTATTTAAATTAAAGTTGGCTGTGACATAGCAGCCATTAATATTTTCTTAAGAAAATAATAACGACCATTTATTGATTACCAGTGTTTTAAAACCCTTCTTCTACAGCAACAAGATGATATAATACTGGTAGGATGTGAAAAAAAAAAATGGTTTAAAAAAATATAACTTTGATACGTCACATTTTTTAAGACATCCGGTATAGAGTAAAATAATTTTATACTGTGGCCTTCTCCGACCTGTATATGTTTCAGTATTTACTTTTTTAAAAACGCCATGGTTATCCAGCTACAGACCGTGTCGAATATGGTGGGCCACCCTGTATTTTCTTTTAAATAAAATTATTTTTACTATATGCTACCACACATCACTGTAAAGTTAGGTTAAAAAAATGAAGTTCCTAAATGTTTTAAAATAAAGTTACGTACTTTGCGAATTACACTGAACATATTATGTGTTCTTCAAAAATTAAAAAAAAAACGGATACTTTCAAACGGTCGAACACCCTGTATATTTACAATATGAACTTAAATTTTATCCGCAGCTCTTCCGTATATATGTATAGAGATAACCAGAAATGAAATACAATACTATCAAGAATTTAGAAAGAAAAAGCACGATTCTAAGCAATAATTGCTGAAAAGGACATGTTGAGGACATAAAATTTTTATGTCCACTAGTAAAACTAGATTCATTTCAAGTATTTATCATTGCACTTAAAAAGGTAACTTGATATGATAGTAGAAGCGAAAACCCGAGTATTCTTGTATTTTATTCCACGAAAATAAAATCTAATAGAATTGCACTATAAAATCTCACGAGCCATGGCAAGCCAAAAGCGTTTATTTCATGGCTGCGCGGTTTTGCTAAAATATGCAAAATCAGATGGGATGGAATTATTTACAGTTAAAAATATCCCCAGAGAAATAGAATCAGGATTTAAAAAAATGTACTTAAAAGTAAAAAAATGGTACAGGGTGGCGCTTTTCGTTTGACCTGCCGCAGGAGTTGTAGCGAAAAAAATTTAAAGAACGCGAGAAACGGACAGAGATAGTACTGTCGAAACGTTGTGTGAATAAATTAATAAAGACAATGGAAGATAAAAGGTACTAGAATAAGGTAAAACCCTAACTTCTTAATCTTATAAATTCCTAAGGCTTAAATATGACGTTTTAACTCAACGAATCTTAATCCAAAAGTGATGGTTTCGGAGTTACAGGAAGTCAAAATTAATTCTGGATTTAGTTTTTTTATATAAATAGGGGTTTTGATAGGTGGAAAATTTAAATCTGCCAATAATTTTGCTCTCTAGAGGGCACAAATCAAAAACGAAATAACTTTTTTAGAAACCCTGTGCGTAGCTTGAAGACAAGGTTAGTTTATATTTATAAGGTTGCGACATATCCTCAACTTTTAGGCGGTTCGAGGTCGGGGACGCAAGGAAGGGCACTTCTCGGAGAAAAGTTGAGCAAGACTGGGTAAAAATCAGAGCGCAGATCAATCCAGTGGCGTCTGGAATTTGCGTGCATTTTCCTCTATTTTGCATTGTTTTAGAAGTGATATTTGTTGAAAGTAATTCAAGTGTTTCTATTTAAAGTAAAAGAATTTACAACTTACATAACAACTGCAAAAACTGTTGTGTAAACGGTTGTTTTTCTTACTAATACAATAGACCGTATATCTCCGGCACCGAACAACATGGCCGAAAAATGGGAGATGTGACGTCATAACACGTCAAAGCAATATGCCGAATGCTGTGACCTTATATAGACCGACTTTGGCTTGAAGATAGAAAATTACTATTCTTTGACATATTTTACATAAAAAGTACATATGGTAAAGGCTGATTTAATAAGCCGGTTTTAAAGAAATCCTGTATCACCAGGTCTAAGCTATACAGGGTGTTTCAGAATAAGTTGCTAACCTTAGGTTATTTTAAGATGAAAAGTTAAAAGTAATCTACGTCCTAAATGGCTTAAATCCTAAGAAACAGGGTGGTAGGTTTACAGACATTTAGGACATTGGCTTATTTAAACTTTTCTTTTTATATCACCTAAGGATTCACATTTCTAAAGACAAGCAACTTATTCTGAAACACCCTGTATAGCTTAGACTTGGCCATACAGGAATTTTGTATTTTTAATCCAGACATCTTAGTTTCCTAAATCAACTTTTACCAAGTATGACTTTTTTATTAAAAATATATTAAGGAAAAAAATGTTTTGAAAGTTAGATACATGGTGGCTTAAAAATAACTTTGGTGGCGCTCACTAGAGTTTACAACACAATTAATCAAACTCTTAGGTATTTAGAAAAACATAAAATTTTACATGACAGGCAATACGGATTTCGTCACAAGAGATCTACAGCAGATCTTCTTTTCCTTCGTTTCGCACAACTGGAACAAGTCTCTGAGTTTCTAGGTGAGTCCCAGATCGTTGCTCTTGATATATCTAAAGCTTTCGACCAAGTCTGGCATGACGCACTTCTTAACAAGCTTCCCTCCTACGGTCTTCCAACTAAACTCTGCTCTTGGCTCTCCAGTTATCTTTCTAATCGACGTATATCAGTCATTGTTGATGGCCACGCTTCAAGCTTTCACGAAATTAATGCTGGAGTGCCTCAGGGTTCAGTACTAGCACCAACTTTGTTTCTTCTTCACATCAACGACCTTCTTTCTTCCACAACCAATCCCATTCATAGTTATGCTGACGATAGTACCCTTCACTCCACTTTTCAGGTTCTCAAACCAATCTCTCAACCCGACTTGGAAAGCAAACGCAGGGCGATGCAGATATCTCTTTCACAGGATCTCAATTTGATATTGGATTGGGGCGCCAAAAATCTCGTTCAATTTAATGCATCCAAAACACAATCATGTTCCTTGTCGCGAAAGAAATCATCAAACGCTCACCCTTTGCTTATGAGTGGCCAGGTTTTGCAAAGCGGGGACACATTTAACCTTGTGGGCGTCACATTTGAGAATAACCTTAACTGGCATAAACACATTGTATCTATAGCCACCGCGGCTTCAAAAAGCTTGGATTTCTTTTCCGAGCCAAAAGTATTTTTCTCCTTCCAACTTATACACTTTGTATGTGTCCCAAATTCGACCCTCTCTGGAATACTGTTCTCATGTCTGGGGAATGGCATCCCCTACAACCCTCAGCATTCTTGATGCCATTCAAAGAAGAGCTGTTCGTCTTATTAATGATCCTTTACTTACTCAAAGACTTCCTTCTCTTGCCCATCGTCGAGCTGTGGGAGATCTATCGCTCTTCTATAGATACTTTTACGGCTTCTGCTCCGACGAATTATCCAGTATAGTCCCTCCTCTTGCAGCTCCCAACAGAGAAACTCGTGGTGCCGCGCGTATGCATCCCTATACGGTCCAATTGGACAGGCCCCGAACTTCCCATTTCGTTCGCTCTTTTATCCCTAGAGTTTCTAGACTGTGGAACCTACTGCCAGCGGAGGTCTTTCCTTCCCCCAAATCTTCAAGTTTTTAAGTCCCGTGTTAACAAACTTCCTCTTACCTTGCTTTCAAGACACCCACGACGTTAGTAGTTTAGGCTTTCCAGCCTTCGTGGATTGTCCAAAGA
>JACEGR010004997.1:0-79199 GCA_014170235.1 Listronotus bonariensis | reverse complement strand
AATCACCTACCTAGTCGCTTTTTATCATTTAAGAATTGAAAAAGGTCCTCATTAAAAAATATTGCATGGCTTTTTTAATGTAAATCCCATTAACAGCCTGATAACTCCAAATTTATTTTAAATAACAATGACAGCGATGACAGCTTTAAATTATACTTTGCAACACTAGTGTTGTAAAGTACTTTGCAACACTAGTGTGATATAAGGCATTTTCTATGCATGAAAGCAGTGTGCTATTTACTATTTTCACATGTGGTCGTAGGAAAATCTTTGTTAATTTATTCACACAACGTTTCGGCAGTACTATCTCTGACCAGTTCCTCAAGTGGCAAACTAAACCTAATTCCTAAAGCTACTGAGTTTATATACACTGGGGAAGATCATTCACCCGTGATGGAGTTGGGTTCGGTCAAGCGTGGGATTGCTCACCTAAGGCGCCGGCATTAGTACGCTTTAATAGTGGTTTCCAAATGTTTGGTATGTCCACACTTGGATTGCTAAAAACATTATTATTGTTTTCAATAAAGACGGCTTCCTTAAATTTGCGCTTTCTCCAATGTGGTTCCCTGTGAACAACCCGTGCTTCTGACCACTTGATATTGTGTTGTTGAGACCAAACATGGTCAGCGATCCCTGATTTCGATGTGTTCCCCCTCTGTGTGTGTTGTTTGTGCTCTGCCAGTCTTACATTTAAAGAGCGTTTTGTTTCTCCAGTGTATGACCCCACATTGGCATCGTACCTGGTGAAAGTAGATACGTCGACGATTATTTTAGCAATCGAATAGTGACAGACATACCACTAGACTGTTTGCTCAACCACTCTTAAAGCGTACTAAATGACTCCGGTGCTACTATAGAGTGAGCAGAACCTGGACATATTGACCGAACCCAATTCCATCACGGGTGAATGATCTTCCCCAGTGTATATAAACTCAGTAGCTTTAGAAATTAGGTTTAGTTTACACTTGAGAACGGACAGAGATAGTACTGCCCGAAACGTTGTGTGAATAAATTAATAAAGACAATGGAAGTCCGAAATTCTTCTTTTACTAGCAGAGAAAGTCCGAAATTGTTCATTATATCAGACTTTTCTTTCCGTGGGGCGCACAGCCATCTCAGGTTAGTTCTAACCAGAATTAACCAATCCAATTTCGAACCCTTCCTAAAACGAGTCGGTGAATTTCTGGTCTTATAAAACTCTGGGAGTGCCAATACTTATTATGTTTAACCAAATTATTATTTAAAGTAGAATAAATTAATACAAAAAAAATCGGTTGTCTGCAAAGTCGGTTTACTGACTATAGTTGAACGTGACAACGTCGAAAGAATCATTACTTTTATTGCCGCAATTATCATTGCTATAAACAATTGACACCACATTCGCTTTTCACAGCACGCTCACTTAAGTAGGAGACAAACAGATGTCGAACGACGCGGAGATTGTGCCTCTTTGTCGCTCGTTTCGCGCTCTCGCTTCACTTCAAGCCTTAAAAATGAAACACGCGAGGTAACGGCACATGAGTCATGTTTTATGGTACGCCCAGCCGGGTCCATCGAATTATAAAACGTTGTCACGTCAAAAAAAAATTTTTAGTTTACGACTACTATTGCAAATAATCATCTATTTTTTTACAGACTATCTTGAAGGTTCAATGAAGGACAGAAAACTCTGGCAGATAGAGATAGCTTCCATATGCTTAACTGTCGTCGCTATCATAGCAGTCATACTCTATGTCGTAACAGTAAGAGCTAAAAGAAAAATCACTCTACGAGAAAAAATGAGTTAGCTACGGTAACACATTGCTGACCAAGAAAAATAGTGTATATTTTATAAGTGTAAATGCTTTTTATATATTTATTGTGCTAGATTGGATTTAAAAGAGAGAACCAAAGACTCTTTGACTGAGAATAAATTGTGTGAGTTATAAGATACATATCACAAATTATATCAGAAAATACAGATGCGAAAGTGCGGCAAATAACGCTTACTGGTTTCTATGACCTTGAGAAATAATAAATAGAACATCTGCACCAATGTATGGATCGTAATATTTTAAATTTGTAAAAGGTTAAATCGGTCCAAGGCGCTAAGGAGAGATAGACTTTTATAGTAACTAATTATGCAGCTTTTTTATGTGTGGAAAACGGAACAAAAGAATAATACACTAATTGGGAATTTACAAAATAAAAATTTTACCCATTCTTTGAACGGTAAAATATTGTTAGTAGATGTCACGTTTGGATCAACCTGTATTAAAATGTCTATACCGGGTTGCACAAAACATTTTTAAAAACGATTAAACTAATGGAAAAAAGAATGTTTAACAAAAAGCCATTTAAAAAAAAAAACCTTGCCTAATAACTGCTTATTAAATTAATTAATGATATTCCGTTTTTTAGCTTAATTGTGTATTAAAAACTTTTGTGTAACTAGGGATTGAAACAGAATAATTGAAAGCCGAGTAACACAAGTTTCTAAAGAAACCCCGACGCAATCTTTTAAAGCAATGCAGATGTTGCCTTAGTAATACCCAAACCTAATTGATTTGTTTTTTAATTAAATACTATAAATAAAAAAATATTTTCCTCTGTTTAGGCACATACTCATTAATATCAATAACTTTAGTAACATATCTAAGTAATTTGTAAAAGCTTTGAATTTATGTTAAATAGTCTTAAAATAATAGTGGTCCTTTGGGAATCTAAAAGTGATCCGCTCCCGGTGATGGAGAAACAGAATAAATTTACACATTTATATCCCATATTAAACGGTAAAAAATTTAACAAGACACTATACTAACACTTTAATAATAAAAAACATTAAAGTTCACAAACAACTAAACACAATTAACTAACTTATGCTCACGTTCTATACCGACAAAAGTATGGGACTAACTGACACCTAGATGAGCATTAGGTCACGTACTAAATCGTGGGGTGTATATCCACCACGCAGTGGGAGGGACGATAGTGGTAAGAGATTTCAACGAACACGCTTAGTTTCGTATCTGGGTTTCTGATAATTTGTGTACATATTGTAAATTGTAACTCAAATAAGACGTGTCAGAGTAAAAGCAAAGTTAAGTTAAGCTAATTTTGTATTCTACAAAAAATCGCTTATATAATTTTTGTTCTACTTAAGTTGAATCAATCTTTGCAAATGTACTATAATAATTGTAATTATATACAGGGTGATTTTTATTTTATACGCATAAAGTTGATTAGTGTAATATTTAGTATTTTATGGAGTGCTTTGTAAAAATATGGATACTAGAATAATTAGTTGATTGTTTTATATATTTGTAGTTTTAAAAAGAGAAGAATGTTATAAAACAAATAAACTTAGTTACCATGGTTTCACTGGTTTTTGGACCAAGGCGATATTTTTTTGCTCAGTGGTTTTGCTTTCGTGATCATCAAATAAAAAAATGTAATATTGCAAGTAGAATTGGAATGCTGTTTTTAATTATTATTGTGTAAAATACTCCTTTTGTACTTAAGTACCTACTTATAACCTTATTGTTAGGTGCCATAATTATTATATAATTATTAAATAAAATGACTTAAACTATTTTTAATTGTAGTAAAATTTATTATTCCTTACTGTTAAGATCCTTTTCTAATATTAGATGTAAAAAGATAACTTTTTTATACTGTCGTAGAAAAAATATAGTATGTAACACATGCATAAAATGTCTTTTTTTACATCAAACTTCCCATTCGTAAAAAAAAAAGTTGCACTTTATGCAACTTGTTACATATAGCATTACTATGAAAGATGAAAATTGCTGAATAGGAGGTTTTAAAAAAACGGTAACAAAGTTTTTGGAGATTTACAAAATATTAGTATTAGTAACTCTAAATCACTTTTCGAAATATGACTCATAGCTTTGTTGTCGATATTTTTTTGTAACGTTGTTTGTAGTTTACAGCAAACACTATTTGCCGGCAATGTACATTTTTCATATTGGCATTGATGGTAAAGCATTGGCAATTGGTAGCAATATTATGCCAACATCTTATACGCATTAAAAACTCAACCCTAAATAAACACTTAATTGCCAATAAATATTACATGCAGGCGAATTGCCGGCAAGCATGCAAAAATGGCGGCATACCAATCCTGATTAAATAAAACACGCGTTTTTGTTGCAGTCAAATAAATATTGGATTTTTGAAGGCAAACCTTCAACGCATATTCATACTTTTTAAACCATATTATTAACATTGGTATTTAACTAACATTAAAGCAATTTTTTTGATCTGTTTTATTTATAATGGCAGCTAAACAACATTATTTTATGTTTTTTACATAATTTAAAGGAAATGGCCTTTTCATAACATTTTATTGTTAAAAATCATGCAAATAAAAATTAGGTCAAACAAAATGTTTATTATGTATTTTGGAGCGAATAAAAATAAAATGATGGTCTTTTTAAAGAAAAGAGTTTTTAATAGACATAATTAAATGTATTCATTACCTAATAAGTGTGTGTTGTGTGATTAATTGGTGATGGCTAGTCGAGAAGGCAAGATATTCAAGTAGACTGTTAGGAGCTGTAAACATTTTGTTTAAAACTTTATTAAAAGTTTTAAAGACGTGTTAATAAAAAATATTATATATATTTAATAGTTTTTTGACATACCGATAGATGGCGTAATGGACAATAAACTACTACGTTTCTACAATATCTTCGCTTTTTATCGTCTAAACCCATTAGACAAAAATAATTCGAGAGCGGTCTGCGGTAGGTGATCTCACTTAGCTTTGAAAGAAATATCTTCGGCTAGTGTAAAAATCTGCATCTCCAAGTTGGACAGTGTTCCGAGAGATGGTACTTTGCATTGCAAGGAAATTGCATGCAGTAAGGAGGTTTTTCCTATTTTAATTTTCAAATAAAATATCGCATCATTTTAGCTTTTAAAAAAGTATATGCGACAATTTTCGTCAATATGACGTCAGCTTGCTGCTTGGGAGTATCTGCATTTGCCCACTTTCGTGTCTTTTTGTTATCTTTTTGCCAATAACTTATTAATGATGGATGCCATCATCTTAAACGCATTTTTTGCCAATAACTTATTAATGACGGATGCCATCACTTTATCTGCAACACGTGGCCTAATAACGGCCAATTGCCCACTTTCGCGTCTTTTTGATACCTTTTGCCAATGCCTTGCCATTAAAGAGTGTTGGCAATGCCAGTAAATTAAATGTACAACGCCGGCAAAAAATGTTATATGGAAATTACTATCCAGCAATTTATTTTCTTCAGTGCAACCGTATAGTTTTCAAATTTAGGGACGTTATATTGTATCACCGGATGCCAATTTAGGACATAATAGCATCTGTGTATTACTTCCGGTTTAACCGGAAGTGATATAAACTTTGATATTTTAAATGGAACACCCTGTATATTTTTAGGATTTGAATTCTACAGGTCATTCCTGATATAAAATCTTTAATATTTCCATAACCTAACTCTTTTGGTTTTGGAGGAAATGGCGTTTGAAAATTTCCAAACGACAGCACAAAATGCAGTTTTATGGGAAAACAAATGAACATCACAAAAATTGAAAATGCTTAAAATAGTTCTTTTAGAAGACTCTACCTTTAGAGACCATTATAATACTACTTCCTGTTTAACCGGAAGTGCTGTAAAATTTGAATTTCTAAGTATGATAACCCTGGTAATTTTAATGGAACACCCTATATATGTTTTAAGATTTAAATTCTTTAAGCTATTCCTGATATAAAACCTATAATACACCCATAACCTATCTTTTTTAGTTTTAGAGAAAACGGCGTTTGAAAAGGTTCAGACGACGACACAATATTCATGAAACTTTTTGTTGTGAGGTCGTTCGGACCTTTTCAAACGCTGTTTTCTAAACTAAAGAGATAGGTTATGTATGTACAGGTTTTATATCAGGAATAACATAAGAATTTAAATCTTAAAAATATAGGGTGTTCCATTAAAATTACCTGGGTTATCGTACTTAGAAGTTCAAATTTTCAGCACTTCCGGTTAAACAGAAGTAGTATTGTAATGGTCTCTAAAGGTAGAGTCATTCAAAGAACTATTTTAAGCATTTTTAATTTTTGTGATGTTCATTTGTTTTCCCATAAAACTCATTTGTAAGTGTTGGACATTTTAAACGCCATTTTCTCAAAAAACGACGTTAGGTTATGGAAATATTAAAAAAGGTTTTATATCAGGAATGACCTGTAGAATTCAAATTCTACAAAAACATACAGGGTGTTCCATTTTAAAATATCTAAGTTTATATTACTTCCGGTTAAACCGGAAGTAATACACAGAATGCTATTTTATCTAAAATTGGCATCCGGTGATACAATTTGACGTACCCTAAATTTGAAAACTATGCGAAGTTTGCACTGAAGAAAATAAATTTAGCTTGATAGTAATGTACGTTGTCCTTTTATTAACTTGGGTTGTAACTATCTCATCCATCTGTCTATCTATGTAACGGAATCTTTGAGCCTAATTTTAACCAACTTCCAGCTATTCGATTTCTTTGAAACTTTGCACACGTGTCAAGGACCGATGAAGATGCAATAATTTAAAACAGTATCCCGTTATCTTTTTTGAATCGCCAGGAAAAAATTCCATTATATTATAAAAACAACACCTAGGATGCCATCTGGTTGGCAACATTTCAAACTTTGCTATTAAATGAAGAAGAAATTCTTTAGTTTTTACACAATGGGCTAGTTGCACCATTCGTGTTCAATTTTTTATGAACAATAAAAAGAGTAGGGTTAGTTGCACCAGAGTAGCAGAAACTAAAAATGAAAAATAATTAATAGTTTAAAAAACTAAAAAAACACGCTTTTATATGCAACCGAACTAAAAATTAGAAAAATAATTTTTCATTAAAAAAATATTGTCATTTCATAGTAAAAAGCGTGGGTGATAAATATATTAAATGTTATAATTATTATATTTGCAAATATCTATGATGGAAAAGTTATGAAAAATAGTAAAATGCACCCCACGCTTTACTATGAAATGACAATATTTTTTTAATGAAAATTATTTTCTAATTTTTAGAATATAGACCAAATAAGGGTGGGTGGTAGTAGAATATTTAAATTAGAGTTATTTCTTTTAAATTTTATTTTACACCACCCACACTTATTTTAGCCTTTATTTATACCTACTTAAGTCAAATTAAATAACCGCGTTTATCAAAATATATATTCTTAAAGATATAAATAATTTCAATTTAGTTTTTATTTAACACTACCCCTAATAAAACTTTAGTTTATTATAATATAAACCAACCTAATACAAATTTAAATATCCCATGTTTAATACACTCGGTTTTTGACACTTGTCATACTTCATTTTTAAATTTGCAAGTCGTACAATTTAACGACATCATGGCACGATCAAGGTCTAACTGTTTAGTTTTAAGAAGAAAAAATATTTGTTGGTAAAAATATTAAAAAGATTTCCTTTTTTTTCTTCGTTTTAATTAAAAATATCAAAATATTTCTTACTTTGCAGGTTAGCACTGATGATGGCCATAGACCGCTTCTCTATTTTAATAATATAAAAAATAATTGTACGAAATACTAAGTTTCCTCTGTCTCCTTGTCTACCTAACTGCGTGCAGTCATTTCATTTTAAATTAACATATATATATATGTGACCACATTTTCAATCACACAAAGCGGGACAAATGGAGACACACATGTAATAAGAAAAAGAAAAATCTTTTTTGTCCCCAACATTTTTTAATAACTTAAAAAAATCCGTACCTTCGGGAAACCATCAATTGGTAAAAACTGATAAACAGAATTTTTCATCTCCCAACCAAAAATTTTAGAGCAAAAAAGTCCTTATCTTCGTAAAAATCTTTCTACATATTCATTTACACCCAGTCCACCAAAAATATCAAAAACGGGACATTTCTGAAAAAGAGGCGAGGCGCGGCAAAAAGCGATACAGTGCA
This sequence comes from Listronotus bonariensis, assembly GCA_014170235.1. Lineage (NCBI taxonomy): Eukaryota > Metazoa > Arthropoda > Insecta > Coleoptera > Curculionidae > Listronotus > Listronotus bonariensis. Next base: position 71,219 of record JACEGR010004997.1, on the reverse strand, counting down.
CCAAAAAGCGGGGCTATTCCGCCAAATTCGGTACGTGTGGTCACTCTATATATATCAAAAAGGTATATTGAATGGGGTGGAATATAAAAGCCAAAATAAAATATATACGTACATTCTTTGATTTTGCGTTTTTTAGAACAAGTTTCCTTTGCTAAAATACTAGAAGCATACCAGTTTATTCTGCGATTGTTATCAAATGCGTGTTGGCAGATTTTTGATTTATGAAATTCAAAATCAAAGAAAGTGCGTATATATTATTAAATAAAGATAATTGTGTAGCATCAATTTCAGTTAATTTAAATAACACTTGGTTGCCTTTGCTCGATACTGAAGTATCTTCAGGAAAGCTAAAAATCAATTAACTCATTACCTTTTTTTTCTTACAAATAATAAACACACCAGTTACTTATGTCACTCATGACACATATGTCAAACTATTTTCAGTTTGAGATTCTAAGAGCACAAAATTTAATCATTTCTAATTTAAATATTAGTTAGTTTTTTATTTTTATTTTTTAAGTTCATTTTTAACTTGACAACGGTGGCAGACTTGCCACCGAAACGTCGTTTTTAATTCGAATTTTTTGGGTTTTTTGGGGTGTTTTCTTTTATTTGTTTCAGGCGACCGGCAAGTTCATAGGGGTCAATAGGGCTGAACAGGGTCAGCTCGTACTACCCGGGACCAGGACCGAAGCGGTCCCATTCTTTCCAGGCATGTACCTAACAAAAAGACCATCCAATAAATGAATCCGCCTAACCAATATAGAGCATATCTTCAATTAAAAAGTTATGATATAAATAAATTTTAAGTTTTAGGTAAAGTGTCCTCTGGCGGTATTTAACAAAATTACTATTGTCTTAAACTTTTAGACTCTGCAAAGCTCGATTTGTGTGCCAAATATCAACTGGATTGGTTAAAAAATAAATGCATTATGGCGAAAAAAACCAAAATTGAACTTTGACGGCTTGTAACTCGAAAACAAATGAAATTTTGAAAATAGTATGAAGCTCTACCCTTATTTTGTCAAGTAGAATCACTCCCTTAAGTTTCGTGATCGATTTTTGAATCACCCTGTATATGTAATTTTTCAAAAACACCCCTTTAAAAAAAAACAAATATGGCATTTAATGATCATAAACCACCATAAAGTTCACCCATTTCATCCTTGACCAATTTTCCAATTTACTTTTATACACTTCAAGCACGCTTACCCTATAATTTCCTTTCCCGCGTCTTAAAAATTCAAGAAAAAACCTAAGAACCCTTCGAAGACAAACATTGTTAACTGAACCATTAAATGGTTCTGCGAGACAGTTGTTCTTTGAAATTAAAGGCACCACAATTCCGTAACCAATCGAAAAATCTTGTGCCTTACCACTATTTTCAATCATAGTACCACCTGCTTTGGTTTCACGGCTGGGTGCGAGCTTCAAGAAAACAACCGTGTCGATTTCCCCTTTAGTTCTTAGTCTTAAGCTACATTTACAATAATATACGCAAAATAATAGTTTTTTTCTTTGATCGAACGACAATCTGCATGATTTAAGTACGTTTTTTACCACCAATATACAGGGTGTTCATTTAAAAATTTACCACTAAATTTATCTGCAAAAAGAGACAGATTTTAGAAAATCGCCGAAACACGTCAGCACCAAGCAGGACTTTTTATTAAGATGTACTTTTTTTCGAAAACTTACCAAATTAATAGTTTCCCATTTGGTAAGATTTTTCTAAGAAACGCTATATATTTAGTGTAGGTTCTAGGTCTCAGTCCAACTTTAGTGTTTTCCGCTTCGTCGGCGGAAATCTGGATAATCGAGCTCGTAGCTCCCAGAAATTCCAAAAGAAAACAAATAATGCAACAATCGATGCAATGCATCAATTGTCGGCTGGTCAAACCCAGATCTGCTACTGGTGTTACGTATAACCTTCACTTCTACTACTGACAGTTCCCATGGCACGCTTATCCATTTCCCGCCATTTGAGAAATACCTCGTGTTCACCACCAAACAGGATACTATCAGCTTATAGGAATCTTCGCTCACAGCGCTTAGATCCAGAAGAAAGATGCCGTCAATTTAGCGTGAACCTTTCCTTGATCTCCGAAGGTAAAAACGTTCGTACGACACCTCTAGCCACCTGGGAAGAACTTTGTAGTCCTCTACGCACGTGTAAAAAGTCTTTTGGTTAAAGAATTCACATTTTAGTTTCTTAACGAATTTAGCTTAAGTTGCAGGTTAAAACTTTTTAAACGTAAATAATTTAGTAATGATATGATGATTAACTTGTGTTGTGAAAGGCCCTTAAAATCACAAGGGTAGAGAACAAACTATGACGGTTAATTTTAAGTGGTTCTCAAGAGGAAATGTCTGATTGAGTTTTTGTGCCTGTTGAGATTTTCGTTAGGATATGGTCAAGAAATCGTTATAAAACGTTGTTAGAATAATTATTTATATAGAAATCCTCTAATGTACCTCCAAATTTAAAAAAATAACAAAGCAAAAGAGTACTGTACCCTGGCCTTTCCTCTCAAAATACAAAAAGTTTATTTTTTTATAGTAAGTATACTATTAGTTTAAGGTTTTAGAATCAGTTAATCAGATAAACTCAAAGTAAAGGGGATTGTCCCCTTTTTTTTGTTTGTTTTGACATATTAAAATAAATATAAAATCCATTTTTTATTGAGACTGTGTATGCATATCTCTTTAAAATAATCATGATGGCTGAACAGAATAAAATAGACTGTAACTTTTTGATCTTAAATAAGATTTTTTGTAATCATTTATTTTACGAGTTTTTTAATGCGGTTTAAAAATTACGGTTACAAATAGATGGTTCCCAAATTTTTGTCCCAAAAAATAACTCAAAATTTTTACTGTGCGATGGGCTGACGTTCCAAGATAGTTAGTCGTTGCAGAAATACAGCTACAGCTTTTTTAACGAAAATAATCACTGGTCTACAAAAAACTTTTTGCTCCTTATAATTATTACCCACAATTTTTTAGACTTGATACTTCTTAATAAAGATATTTATTTAAAAAATATGTATCACATCAAGTTTTTGTTTAACTTTTTATTTTTTCAAAACGCATTTTAGCTTTAAATTTACATAGGATCTTAAATATAATAACTAAAAAATATAAAGTTCGTCCCACGACCTTAATTGAAAGAAAATTAAATCGTCTATGAGCTTCCTATTAGTTGCATTTTACTTTGTAGTTTTCTTTTTTATTTTTTTTCAAGGGTTTAGGGTTTTGCCGCAAATCAACCAACAAAATTCTGCAAGCCTTGCTTTAACATTTCTTGCTTTATCGTTTATCCATTACACAATATATCTTGATTAAATATTTAACCAAGTTCATCTAATACTGCCTTCAGATTAGCAAGGAAGCAAATCAAGCTTTATGTTTTTATTTTTAAAAATATGATACAATTCCAGGAAACCATTTATTGCACTTTTTACCTTAATCCAACTTAATTTCAAAATGAGTGTTTTTATGAGCTTTCGAATTTGATGGCCTACAATGATTCATTTTTTCTCTGTTTTTGCCACCACTGACTCGAAGATATTTTATACCCCAATTAATCCTAGACCTCGGAATCATACGAAATAAGGTCAATATCTGTACATACCTTTATTTTGGTACAAAAAAATCCCCCAAAATTCCCTATGAGTATCATGTAAGTGAACCTCGGAAATATGACAGGTCAAATGTCAAATAATCAGTTTTTGCTGAATATCTCGTTTCCTTTACTTTTTAATTGCATTATATATTTATTATAAAAGTTGTAGAACACAGGTTCTTTTACAAATTTGATTCTAAGCATTTTCTGTCATACCAACGGATCCGATAATAGAGGGCGCAGAGTGTAAAGCACTTTAGTGTATGTACATACCAGCACGCAATCAATCGTGATATTTAGGTCAGGTTCCGTATGTTAACCAGGGTTTACCGATCGGTAAAGAGCGGTTTGACAGAGGTAATACCGGCCGGACATCGAAGTATTAAGAAATCGCGTTTTATAATCTAACCAGATTTCATAAAATGGTAAGGTTACGGAAGGGGGGAACCGAAAACCAAGAATTGTGGTTAACTTACGCAACGTCACCTAAACTAAAAATCACGATTGATTGCATGCTAAGGTATGTGCATACAGTAAAGTGCTTTACACACTCCGCTCCCCTCTATTATCGGATCCGTTGGTCTGACAAAAAAATGCTTGGAATCAAATTTGTGCAAAGAATTTTGTGGTCTACAACTTGTATAATAGATATAAATGCAATTAAACGTAAAAGGATAACGAGGGATATTCGCAAAAGACTGTTTTTTGCATTTGACCCACATCATATTTCTGGGTTCCCTTACGCGATATCATAGGGACTTCCTTAGGAGCTGGTATTTTCCTGTACCAAAATAAAGGATTGTACAGATATTCAGCTAACTCCGTGAGATTCCGAGATTGACCCTTTAATTTGATTTTTATTTAAAGGAGGATTTCGTTGCAGATCAGTGAACCAAACGCCACATTAATACGTCATCAAAAAAAAAAAAAAAAAAAAAAAAAAAAATGGGAAGAAGCGTAGTTATTTTGAAATTCTCCTTTAATAATTAAAAAGTAGTATTTGTCACATGCCTATCAAAATGAACGGGTATTTACTTTTTGATGACATAACATTCGTGAAATAAGAACCCGCAATTACAATGGCAGCTGAATTGAAAACTATAAAGCGTGTTATGACAGTAGACAGAACGTTTAGTAATTGAATAATGACCGCGGGCTCGTGACCATCGTGGCTTACCAATTTTTTTTTTGATGATCATCATCGTTATTTTCAGCTGATAATTATAGAGGTATCATTAACACCTGGACTGGTTTTTAATTTGGTTTTATTTGATGTCTAAGGGTGAATTTGGAAAGGGGAATTTTGTTATACGAATTAGTTTTTATTGACAGATATGGAAGTGTACGGAGTGTTTCTAAAATGTTGTGTACAAAATGCTACCACAAGTTCCTTGAGCTAAAATACAGGGGTGTTCACAACTCAATTTATACACCTAATAACTTTGCCCCTGTAAAAGATACTAAAATAAACTTGAATTAGAAAATGTTTATTCGGATACACTCTTTTCAGTCATAGAAGTAGTATAGTTTAGTGATAGTAGTAGTAGTTATTATACAAGGTGTCTTAAAAGCATGATTTTTATTGGCAAGTGGATTTTTAAATAAAACACCCTATATATTTTAACAAATTTTGACTCTGTATGAGATTCTACATCAAACATATTTAACACACTATATACGTCAATTAGTGCTGAGTTGTTGACATATCAGCAGTATGTTGATATACTCATTAACAATTAAAAGTAAAGAAATAAAGTAATGTTTTGGTTTTAAATGTTTTTAAATAATTCTGTCACTGCCAGAGTGACAAATAATATGATAACAAGTAATTAATTACCTTCCATTGTAAGAACTACTAATAGATACGTCAGAAATTTAGTTTATTTTGGACACCTGTTTACTGAATTGCATTAAAAAACAACATTACCTCAATTATGGCGGGTATTTAAGTTAGGTTAGTAAGTACGCATCTATCTAAGAAGCTGACTTACTTAAATGTAGTTCTTACAATGTACCCAGCAAACACTATTTGCCGGCAATGTACATTTTTCATATTGGCATTGATGGTAAAGCATTGGCAATTGGTGGCAATATTATGCAAACATCTTATACGCATTAAAAAGTCAACCCTAAATAAACACTTAATTGCCAATAAATTTTACATGCAGGCGAATTGCCGGCAAGCATACAAAAATGGCGGCATACCAATCCTGATTAAATAAAGCACGCGTTTTTGTTGCAGGAAAATAAATATTGGATTTTTGAAGTAAACCTTCAACGCATATTCATACTTTTTTAAACCATATTATTAACATTGGGATTTAACTAACATTAAAGCAATTTTTTGATCTGTTTTATTTATAATGGCAGCTAAACAACATTATTTTATATTTTTTTACATAACTTAAAGGAAATGGCCTTTTCATAACATTTCATGTTAAAAATCATGCAAATAAAAATTAGGTCAAACAAAATGTTTATTATGTATTTTGGAGCGAATAAAAATAAAATGATGGTAAAATTAGCTACGTTAATTTCGACCGAAGGTGACCGCTTTGTGCATTTGTTTTCTACGTGGTTTTCTAGCTTTTTAGTTTCTTTTTTTAAAGAAAGAGGTTTTTAATAGACATAATTAAATGTATTCATTACCTAATAAGTGTGTGTTGTGTGATTAATTGGTGATGGCTAGTCGAGAAGGCAAGATATTCAAGTAGACTGTTAGGAGCTGTAAACATTTTGTTTAAAACTTTATTAAAAGTTTTAAAGACGTGTTAATAAAAAATATTATATATATTTAATAGTTTTTGACATACCGATAGATGGCGTAATGGACAATAAACTACTACGTTTCTGCAATATCTTCGCTTTTTATCGTCTAAACCGTACCCATTAGACAAAAATAATTCGAGAGCGGTCTGCGGTAGGTGATCTCACTTAGCTTTGAAAGAAATATCTTCGGCTAGTGTAAAAATCTGCATCTCAAGTTGGACAGTGTTCCGAGAGATGGTACTTTGCATTGCAAGGAAATTGCATGCAGTAAGGAGTTTTTCCTATTTTAATTTTCAAATAAAATATCGCATCATTTTAGCTTTTAAAAAAAGTATATGCGACAATTTTCGTCAATAAGACGTCAGCTTGCTGCTTGGGAGTATCTGCATTTGCCCACTTTCGTGTCTTTTTGTTATCTTTTTGCCAATAACTTATTAATGATGGATGCCATCATCTTAAACGCATTTTTTGCCAATAACTTATTAATGACGGATGCCATCACTTTATCTGCAACACGTGGCCTAATAACGGCCAATTGCCCACTTTCGCGTCTTTTTGATACCTTTTTGCCAATGCCTTGCCATTAAAGAGTGTTGGCAATGCCAGTAAATTAAATGTACAACGCCGGCAAAAAATGTTATATGGGTATGGTAATTAATTGCATGTTATTATATGTTTTGTCACTTTGACAGTGATAGCAGGGCCGTATTAACTGTTTGAGGCGCCCTAGGCTAGAATTCCCAAAGCGTCTATTTCTCAAAAAAAAAAAAAAAATTGAAGAGCAAAAAAAGGTCATTCCCTCCTTTTCGCGTCTATTTCGTTCCAAAGCAGCTTATTCACACAAAAATTAGTCACCAAAAATCTCACCGACCTAAACTTTTAAAAAGTCCCCTGTCTAGCGCCTATTACTCCCTGTCTGCGCCTCTTTTTATGGCACCCTAGGCTGTACCCTAGTCAGCCTAATGGATAATACGGCACTGAGTGACAGAGTTATTTAAAAAATAATTAGAACCAAAATAATATTTTCTTTCTTTTACTTTTAGTCGTTAGTAGGTATGTTAGCATACTGCTGATATCTCAAAAACCAGCAATAATTGACGTATAGTGGGTTATATATTCTTAATGCAGAATTTATTATAAAGTCAAGAATTTGTTAAAATATATAGGATGTTCCATTCAAAAAAACAACTTGACAATAGAAAATTATATTTTTGGGACACCTTATATATTAACCTAGTACTGTCAGGAAAAAAAAGTATATTCAAATAAACATTTTTTATCTTAAGCTTATTTTTGTATCTTGTACAGGGGTGAAGGAATTTGCTGTATAAATAGAGTTGGGATACCTGGCATAACGATCTAACGATTAAAGGCGTTTTTAGCTTAAACCTCATTTATCATTAATTAAATTGTTCCTTTCAAGAAAACTATAAAAATAGTATATTGTGTTACATGTAAAAAATCGATATAGCACAGTGTCAGAACTAGGGATAGGAGAAAAATATTTGGTAATTAGACTTAAAATACATTTTTAATAAGGGCTATTTATAAACTATGTCGAACGTTATGGGAGGTGGGTATCATCTCAATGTGACCAGTTGCGTAGCTATCTTGGGTGGCACCCCGGGGCGGAAGTTAGTGGTGTCACCCCAGAGCCATACCGAAGGGATGGAAATTGACCCCCTCTCCCAGAAGGGGTGTGAACAGACTTTTTCGATGGAAGCCGCGCTGTAGCTACAGTAATATTGGCCTTTTTGAAGCTGTTTTGCTCCCCTTCCTCAGAAGGTAAATATATATGTAAAGGTGTTTTTAAGTTTGTAAAGATGGGGACCTTTTTTTGGTCCTTTCTTTTTTCTGCGTACGGGTCTGTGTCACCCCATCGAGAAAGTAAAAGGATAAAGGTCATGGATCATTTATTATTTATAATATTAGAGATATAACAAAACAGAATAATAACTAAGACAGAAAGAAATTGTTATACAATATTTTTTCTTTTTCTAACTTTGGCGGCTGCAAGAGCTCAGCAATAACTTCATCGAAATCTATATTTTATTGCCTCGTGTTTAATGGCTAATATGCCAAGATTGCTAAGCCGTGATTGGGCCATTGTTGCCCACAAATAGTTTTTATTAATTTTAATTTACTGAAACTCTATTTCACAAAAAGCTATGGACACACAAACTGTCACGAACAATTTCTAGTGCAATCATAAGGTTTGAAAGAGATTCTGTAAAATCTCATTCTACAATAAACAGACACCCAATCAGTAACTATGACATTAGCGGATTTTAAGTGTCTTCGCAGTTTTGGTATCCCCGAATTACACATAGAGCAGAGCTTGTTGTTCAATCTGTCATCGGTCACCTGTCATATGTCAAATATCACGTGACTTAGAAAATGGCGGTTGGGAAAAGAAGAAGAATCACAGAATAGTGGCGTTAGCTACCGCTGGTACTAGCAACATCTGGCTAGCTGCCTTTGGCTTTAGCAACATCTGGCGCTTAGGGCTCCAGGCTCCACGATAACGCCCTGGGCGTGTATGAGAGATGTATCGTAGGGTCTTAGGCATGCATGGCGCCTGTCAGCTGTCATCTGTTATCTGTCATATCTTGCAAATCACGTGGACACCTGCTTAAATGTATAAGCTGTATCTTAGGTCTTACGCATGAGCGAAAAAAAAATGTCAGCATAACCCTTGAGAAAAATACCTAAATTTATACGGATAAGTCTTCGGGCTCCACGCCTGGCTCCTCGTGCCCCCACGCTTAGGACTTTAGGCCCCACGTGATAATACCACTGTGCCTAAACCCGGGAGCCCCATGCAGTGAAGCTAGTTACCGTTATAGGTAAACTAGTCAACGTAACCTCAAACCAGATGGTAATTCTTAGATTATTCTCGAATTAAAATAGGTCAAAATATAGCCGGATACTCTATTTTAAAATTAGGTGTACCTACAACTCACGGGGTTATATGGGGTGGCATATTGGAATGCACTGTATTTGTCAGTTTGGTCATTTAGTATAAAGTATTTTTCGCAGATGGTACTCTAAGCAACTTCAAGGAATGTAACTTCTATGGCCGATACCGTTCGCCTAGAAACCACCTGATGGACGTATCTCGACCTCCAGGACTCTCTAAGGACGTTTCAAGATCACTTGAAATCCCGCTTAAAAATTGGCGGTTGTCGGTTTACACCTGTTCCTGCACTCTCGGTGCTTCTTATTCCGGCCTTTTGTCCATCGATAGGAAGTCCACGGCAGCAGCTGCTCTTGCCGTTTCTAAATCTCGTCTTGATAGGGTTTCTTATGATGTGCGCGGTACTACCTAAGTGAATAGTAGTTCCATCTCGCCCCTGAGAAATAAGAAAGCGCGTACTTCTTTTATGAGTAAAACCCATCTTCTACCTATCTATATATTGTTGTTCCCATACACTACAGCAAAGAGTAGTAGTTTCATTTGTAATATTTTTGAAATTATTATGAAAAAACCAACCTATACCCAAATGTACAGGGTGCAACTAAATCTCCCATTTTCGGCCATGTTGTTCAGTGCCGGAGATATACAGTTTATTGTATTAGTAGAACAACCGTTTACACAAGAGTTTTTAATTGTTATTAAGTTGTAAATTCTTTACTTTAAATAAAAAACATTTGGAATTACATCTTTCAACAAATATCACTTCCAAAACAATGCAAAATGAAATGCGCAAATTCTAGACGCCACTGGATTGATATTCAGCTTTGATTTTTACCCAGTCTTGCCAACTTTTCTCCGAGAGTGCCCTTCCTTGCGTCCCCGACCTCGAACCGCCTAAAAGTTGAGGATATGTCGCAACCTTATAAATATAAAAAGTTTCCTTACCATGTATCTTGGAAAAGTAATGCATTTTCGGACCCATGTTTATGGGAACTTTTTTCATATTTTTCAATGAGAATCACCTCCTTAAATGTTTACACTTTATTTAGTTACACCTGTACCCAACACATATAATTAAATGGTTTCATAAAATAAAATGTTGTTTTATTTAAATACACATCATTGGCTAGATAATCATTGCACAGTGAAATAAGGACAGGCACTAATAATACCGGCCTTAATTTGACATCTGAGCTTGCGCAGATGCATGGTAGGATAAGGACTCCCTAAATAAGTATAGTGCCTGGCTTTATTTATGTCGGTTTTAGGTCGTGCCTTATTTTGGCCTTATTTTAACTTCAAAACTGTTCGTCTAACCGAACGGCTGCCGATCCACAAAATCGAAGTTTTTGAAGTAAAAATACTTAAATCTTTGCTTTTTTGAAATTTACTTCTGTAAATGTGTTAAAAAAGACCCCACAACACAAAACAATAACTGCCCTAAACTATTTTAATTTTTTCAGAATGACCTCTATTCTACTATTAAGGTAGGAGTTGTAAAAAATATGGAATCCGCCATTTTGTGGCGGCGGCCTATGCTGGATTTTATTTTTTCATAATTAGCTCCTATTATACCAATCAAGCCCTTTCGTTTGATACCCATATTAGGGTAGTAGTGAAAAAAATATGTAATCCACTAGTTTGTGGCGGCGGCCATCTTGGATTTTAATATTTTTATAGTAGGCTCTATTTTACGAATGAAGCTCTTTTATTTAATACCCATATTGAGGAAGTTATGAAGTAATATATAATCTGACATTCTGTATCGGCGGCCATCTTAAATTTACAATAATAAAAAATGTATTGTATTATATTTTAATCAAAATTAAAACTATGTATCAAATTTAAGATCGATATGTTTTTTGAACGATGTTTGAATCGCCATTCATGTTTCAATAATAATAATAATGTTTCCTTAGTTTTTAAAGGTAATTTTAAAAATGCACAAATATATAACGCTAAAGCATAGATAACCTACATTTAGATCCACAGTGGCAAGAAGCATTTTCGGATTTTTACGACCTCGCGCAGTGATGGTGGACGAACATGCGCATCTAAAGCCGTGGAAAAATACAAACACAGGCACCCCGTATTCTCCGTCCGCGGTCTGACCGTGACGCTCATCAGCTACCCTACTTTGAACAGAAAACCAGGACGCCATTGACAAATTCTTTCCGGGAATGTGGATAGTATGTTTGGCGCAAGGTGCGTTTACCCTCAACTTGCTTGCGCACAAACCAGTTTTTCGCCCATGAAATGTAACTTTTGTTTCGCGCAGGTAATAACATTGGCAATCCATCGAGATCAGTGCGCTAAAGCCATTTAATAAGTAGGTTTTTTTTCCAATATAGATTAATTATTATACGTGTAGAATTTCATAGTTTTTTCACTTTGACGCTTGGACATTCCCTAACTTCAAAAATTAAAACACTGAATTTTTAGAATTTTCTTCTGTGATTTTAAAATAAAAAATATCGGTGTTTAAAAAAAAACTAAATTATGCAAAAATTATACAAAAAGTACAGCATTGCTATTGGTACGTATATAAAAAAGGTTACACAGTACTCCTTCTTGGTTCTAAGGTATGATTTGCAAGTGCACCAGAAGATGGGCACCTGCAGAGCTTTTTGTGGATTAATGGATTGAAAAATTTTGGCGCGAAATGTGATTGCTTAATGAATTTTGGGGTAATATATTGATATATTCACTTTAAACTATCGAAATTTTAGTTTTTATTGCAGTATTTTATCCAAACTTTAAGTAAGCTATCGTTGATAAAAATGTACCGGGTCTCAAGAGTATAAATTTACACCCCCAGTCCCCCTTTTTTTTTATCGTACAAAATATTTAAAAATATCGGTTTGTTGGGTCAGTGTGTAATTTCCGAATTGGTAATCAGATTTTAATTATCCCTTAAAATATACAGGGTATGACAAAAGTATGATTTATTTAAATGGAACACCCTACCCATATAACATTTTTTGGGCGTTGTACATTTAATTTACTGGCATTGCCAACACTCTTTAATGGCAAGGCATTGGCAAAAGGTATCAAAAAGACGCGAAAGTGGGCAATTGGCCGTTATTAGGCCACGTGTTGCAGATAAAGTGATGGCATCCGTCATTAATAAGTTATTGGCAAAAAAATGCGTTTAGGATGATGGCATCCATCATTAATAAGTTATTGGCAAAAAGATAACAAAAGACACGAAAGTGGGCAAATGCAGATACTCCCAAGCAGCAAGCTGACGTCTTATTAACGAAAATTGTCGCATATACTTTTTTAAAAAGATAAAATGATGCGATATTTTATTTGAAAATTAAAATAGGAAAAAGTTCCTTACTGCATGCAATTTCCTTGCAATGCAGTACTATCTCGGAACACTGTCCCAACGGAGATGCGGAATTTTACACTAGCCGAAGATATTTCTTTCAAAGCTAAGTGAGATCACCTACCGCAGACCGCTCTCGGTATTTTGTCTAATGGGTACGGTTTAAGACGATAAAAAGCGAAGATATTGCAGAAACGTAGGTTTATTGTCCATTACGCCATCTATCGGTATGTCAAAAAACTATTAAATATACTTATAACATTTTAACACGTCTTTAAAACTTTTAATAGGTTTTGAGCAAGGCATGTTTACGGCTCCTAACAGTCTACTTGAATATATTTGCCTTCTCGACTAGCCATCACCAATTGATACTGACACACACTTATTAGATAATGAATATATTTTGAGTATGTCTATTAAAAAACTCTTTTCTTTAAAAACAAACTAAAGCTGAGAGCACGTGAAAACAAATGCACAAGCGTTTACCTCGGTCGAAATTAACGCTATTGTTTGATCATCATTTATTTTTATTCGCTCAAAATACATAATAAACATTTTGTTTGACCTAATTTTTATTTGCATGATTTTTAACAATAAAATGTTATGAAAAGGCCATTTCCTTTAAATTATGTAAAAAAACATAAAATAATGTTGTTTAGCTGCCATTATAAATAAAACAGATCAAAAAAATTGCTTTAATGTTAGTTAAATACCAATGTTAATAATATGGTTTAAAAAGTATGAATATGCGTTGAAGGTTTGCCTTCAAAAATCAATATTTATTTGCCTGCAACAAAACGCGTGCTTTATTTAATCAGGATTGGTATGCCGCCATTTTTGTATGCTTGCCGGCAATTCGCCTGCATGTAAAATTTATTGGCAATTAAGTGTTTATTTAGGGTTGACTTTTTAATGCGTATAAGATGTTGGCATAATATTGCCACCAATTGCCAATGCTTTACCGTCAGTGCCAATATGAAAAATGTACATTGCCGGCCAAATAGTGTTTGTTGGTGCTTATATTATTTTACCCATTAACAAGATCAAAAAACCTAAAAAATATACCACATTTTATATACCTGTGTGTTTCAAAGTATGGATACTCCAGGCAACATGTACGCAAAATTATAAGAGGATATGACGACTTCTATTGAGGTGATAAGTAACTTGAAAATGTATTTTAGTAAACATAAATATACAAGCATTTAATCTACTAGTTTATTATTAACCTTTGTTTACTAAAAAAGTAAAGGTTAAATAATAAGAGCTATTGTTGTGTTTCCGATGCAGTCTCGCAGAAGTCTCGCTACTTTTGTCAAAGATTTTTGCCTTTTCTTTATCAGTTTTTGTACTTACAATTGCCTTCCTACTTTTGCTACTTCCGAGTGTAAGGACAGAATACAGAGATTTTTCATAATTTACAAGGTTTTCCATTTTAAAATTTAATATGTTTTGTCCTACACTGTATATCCTAAAAGATAAAAGCATTCTGATGAAAGATATGGATTCTACAGAATCTACCCAACAAAACAGTGTTTTTATTTATTTTATACGTTAAAAAAATAAAAAAGTTGGGAAAGATGTATCTCTATTACGCTTCTAAGAATAATTTAAAATTATTTTTCAGATTTGGATGGTCATATTTCCGAAACTAATTGAGATAGAACACATCAAATGTAGTATTTTTTTAAAGCATTTTAAAAAGATTTTTTTTGGTTGGTGATATAATATTCAGGGTATTCCATTTAAAAAAATCATACCTATTATCGTACCCTGTATATCATATGAGATAATAATCATCGGATTACAGATTAGAATACTACCGAATTAGCCAAACAAGCTGACATTTTAGTTTATTTTGTACAATAAAAAATAATAATGTTAAGGGGGTGTAAATTTTATAATAACATATAATAAGTTTTAGGTTTCAAAAGCATTTGTAATAATTTATAATATTTTTCAGTAAAGAAAGCACCTCATTTTAAGTTAGATTGGTAAGTTTCAAAATTTTGGCTAAACAACATTATTTTATGTTTTTACATAATTTAAAGAATGGCCTTTTCATTAACATTTATTGTTAAAAATCATGCAAATAAAAAATTAGGTCAAACAAAATATTTATTATGTATTTTGGAGCAGATAAAAAATAAAATGATGGTAAAATTAAGCTACGTTAATTTCGACCGAAGGTGACCGCTTTGTTACTGCATTTGTTTCTACGTGGTTTTCTAGCTTTTTAGTTTCTTTTTTAAAGAAAAGAGTTTTTTAATAGACACAATTAAATGTATTCATTACCTAATAAGTGTGTGTTGTGTGATTAATTGGTGATGGCTAGTCGAGAAGGCAAGATATTCAAGTAGACTGTTAGGAGCTGTAAACATTTTGTTTAAAACTTTATTAAAAGTTTTAAAGACGTGTTAATAAAAAATATTATATATATTTAATAGTTTTTTGACATACCGATAGATGGCGTAATGGACAATAAACTACTACGTTTCTGCAATATCTTCGCTTTTTATCGTCTAAACCGTACCCATTAGACAAAATAATTCGAGAGCGGTCTGCGGTAGGTGATCTCACTTAGCTTTGAAAGAAATATCTTCGGCTAGTGTAAAAATCTGCATCTCCAAGTTGGACAGTGTTCCGAGAGATGGTACTTTGCATTGCAAGGAAATTGCATGCAGTAAGGAGTTTTTTCCTATTTTAATTTTCAAATAAAATATCGCATCATTTTAGCTTTTAAAAAAAGTATATGCGACAATTTTCGTCAATAAGACGTCAGCTTGCTGCTTGGGAGTATCTGCATTTGCCCACTTTCGTGTCTTTTTGTTATCTTTTTGCCAATAACTTATTAATGATGGATGCCATCATCTTAAACGCATTTTTTGCCAATAACTTATTAATGACGGATGCCATCACTTTATCTGCAACACGTTGGCCTAATAACGGCCAATTGCCCACTTTCGCGTCTTTTTGATACCTTTTTGCCAATGCCTTGCCATTAAAGAGTGTTGGCAATGCCAGTAAATTAAATGTACAACATTTGCTTCTCACTTCACATGTATTTTCTATTAACTATATCTATTTCTTTAGCAAATTTTATTTTTCTTTGGTGTTTCTTGCAGGGGATCATTCAGTGCCGGATTTACAGATTTGCTGCCCGTAGGCACTAGCGTAGCTAGGCGTGAGGTGGTGCAGGTGGTGTAGGAGAATCGCCTACGGCCTCGCTGGCCTGGAGGGGCCTCGTGGCAAGATTAAAGGTATGAAAAGTGACATACGGATATACATGGCCGTATTAACTGCTTGAGGCGCCCTAGGCTAAAATTCCCGGAGCGCCTATTTTTCATCAAAAAATTTTTGAAGAGCAAAAAAAAAGAAGGTGGTTGAGGACCTTTTTTTGCTCCTCAACTTTTTATTTTTTTCTTCCACGATCATTTTTTGACGGAAGTGTCCTCGCGAAAACGACTTCGCCTACGCCTCATTTTTCTCACGCAGCGCCACTGCCCGTAGACTATTCTTTTTGCCGCCTCTGAATTTTGATATCTTAGTCCAGAATCATAACAATTACATTGATAGACAATAAAATTCCAACTTTATGATTTGTGCTTCGTCATCCTTTGTTAGATCAACAAATTACAACAACTAATACTTGTACCTTGTACTCATTTGACTGGAGAGAAGCTGTTGAATAAAACAATTGCAGCTTAGTATTGTTTTATTATATTAATTAATTTTTATTATTGGCATTTTCTAAAGTTAACAAATACACTTAAATAAATATTTAGTTTCAATAATTTATGTACGACATGAGCTCATTTGGATTTTTCAAACTTTTGCTTATACGACAAATAAAAAACTTGAATTACCTATTGGACTAAAACGTATCAGTTTTCTATTCAGCAAAATTGTCTAACTTTATATTTTTGAGGAGAAATTTTTTTGTCGAGTCGCAGTCGTCCTATGATCAGTTATTTGATTAATTAAAATCAAGAGATCATATCTCCAACCTTTAGAAATTGATTATGACAATTTGCATAGCAGCAGTGACGATTAGGTAGACAATCGATATTATATGAATAAATAATAGTAAAAGTAAGAAGATCTCATAATAATTAGGTTCACGGAGAAAAATTTTAGAAACTATCAGTGAAGAAAATAATGTAAAAACACACAAAATTTTGACCATAATATCAAATCCCTATCGCGGTATTCAAAAAACTAATTTAATAAAGGGTTTACAATTGTTTATGCAGGCATGCGGAGATGGCAAAATATTTAATAATAGCTTTGTTCGCATGAGTTCGATTCTGAACCGGTTCTGGGACTATTCGCATGCGCAGTGAATAAAGCACCGTTCGCGGTTAGTAAAATCCTGAATTTTTAGTAACAGTTCGCGGGTTACAATGGAATCAGTTCGTTACCGGTTCGTAACCTGATTAGCAGTCCTGGGATTTTTGTTGGAACTAAAAGTTCAGTTCGGAATTTCATGCGCATTGTCGACATGGTCAGCTGTTTTCTGTTTTTGTGGTACAGAAATAAACCGTTGTATTACAGTTTATTTGTTTCTGTCACTTTTATGCGGGTTAATATACCTGTTGAATTTTTTTTTTAATATTTTTGTGATTGTGAGCGTATATAAACAAAGGATTTTTAATTGTATTCCGTATGAATGTATGTATGCAAGAAAATAAATAAAGATTTAATTAAAAAATATAGACAATATTACAAGATTCTACCATTTCTTGTTGTTTTGAATTTTATCTTTAGTTAAATACACATACTTATGTTAAAAAAGAGGAGGCAGGGAATCCCTCGTCTTCCGCCGAGAGACCTCAAGTGGCTTTCGACAGTATAACAATTTACCTTTTTGTCTGAATTAATTTTTTTTTATGTAGTATCCAATTTAACCATGAAAAATCCTTACCAAAAGGCTAGGTTAGAATACTATCCTCAGCTGTATAGAAAATCGTTCGCGGTAAATAAAAATTCCGAATTAATAAATAACTAGACATGCGCTTTAGAACAATTATAAACCAGTTCGGTTCTGATTCAGAATCAGTTCATTGCCAGACCAACGAACAAAGCTAATATTTAGAACGGTATAACGGACTAAACTGCGATATATGTTATATATTTAAATTTTTTCTCCAATTTTCAAAATTCGTATTTTATTGTTTTGCTACATATTTTGCCAGGCGCGGCGGGTTTTGAGTAAAAAAAAGGTCATCAAGTTCACATTCTATTCTTTCTTACGTAATCTACATGCACACAATACTTGTAACAGACAAAAATTTTAAAATGTTTTTTTCTCATTTCACCTCTTTTGGGTGCATTGGCCCCCGTGCGCTCACGTACTCGACGCCACTGGTTAATGCAATGCGAATTGCGACTTTTAGAACGGTTTAAGAGCACATGCATGTTATTTAATTTCGCATTTGGTTCATATATAGGCTCTTTCAGTAAGAGCGATGGTATTTCAAATAAAGATTTCTCAGTTTCTAACCCATATATTTTTAATTTCTAGGTTTTACTATATTTAGTATAGTATGCAGTTTTATGATGCAGCGTCTGGCTTCGCTCAAGCGGTTGGGAACCTTATTAAATAATATTACCAAAGTGATAGCTCAGTGTGTGCTGCTGGCCATCAAAGCGTTTGATCCACTCGACTGTGGTTGTTGCCATCATCGGTACTTTTGCGCAGGTTATTCGCCACACACATTGGAAAAGATTAAATAAAGCTAGTTTTACGTAAAAACTCATCCACAAACTTTCAGCATGTGGGTCAGAATAACTTGCGCAGAGTACCGATAATGGCAACCCAATTGACGTCACGCTCCAGGGCTGCAGCTCTGAATCTGCTATAAAAAGTTAGTCACTGGAACGCATCCCCTAGACAAGGAAAGAGAGATAACTTAAAGAAATTTCAAAATTTCGTTTTTTTTTTTTAACCTTTCTTGGCTTTATAATAATAGTATCTTTTTAATATACTAGTTCCATCTTAAACAAATAATTTTGAAAATTCATCTTTAACCATGCTAAAAGCACGTTTTAAAGCACAAAAACCAAAAGAGGAAGGCTGAGTGCATGAGGAGCAAGGGGAAAGAGAAAAAACGGAGTAGTTCAGGCCAGAAGAGTCAGTGTATGTTATATTGTTTTATCTTTGGTTCAGGTGCATAACACTTTCCATTACTGAAACGCCATAAAGTAAAGGCGAAATGCTCCTAAGCTACTCGGGAGCGCGCTTTATATGGGTCACTGTAAAGGTACTCCAAGCTACCACTTTGGTAATATTTTTTAAATACTTCCAAATCTGATCGAGAGGTGTCAGACGCTGCATCATGAGAAACCGCACACTGTGCTAAATATAATAACACCTAGAAATCCAAAATACATGGATTAGAAACCGAGAAATCTCTATTTGAAATACTATCGCTCTTATTGAAAGACCCTATCCAATTAAAAGCTCGTGTAAACTTAGTAAATCAGTCTCTTTATACTGATATAACTAGTCTTTTGTATCGAGTTTTTGAAGGAACTCTTTGTTTGACCCCTCCGGACAGTGCGGACGTGCGTAGAGGGACTACAAAGTTCTTCCCGGAGTGTCGGTTGAGAGGTGCCGTACGAACGTTTTTTTACCTTCTGGGGATCAAGGAGAAGATTCACGCTAAATTGACGGCATTTTTCTTCTGGATCTAAGCGCTGTGAGCGAAGATTCCTATAAGCTGATGGTATCCTGTTTGGTGGTTAATATGAGGTATTTCTCGAATGGCAGAAAATAGATGGGCGTGCCATGGGAACTGTCAGTAGGAAGTGAAGGTTATACGTAACACCAGTAGCAGGTCTTGGTTTGACAGCCGACAATTTATGCATTGCATCGATTGTAGAATTATTTTGTTTTTCTTTTGAATTTCTGGGAGCTACGAGCTCGATTATCCAGATTTTCGGCCGACGAAGCCTTGGAAAGCATAGTCCGGAAGGGGGAGAGTGGTTCGTTGGACCTGAAGGGACCAAACCAAGAAAAAAAAAAGAGAGAGAGAGAGAGAGAGAGAGAATTTTTGAAGGAAAATTTTAATAATACTTGCTTTAGAAAAATTTGGTCGGCTTAAAGGTAGTAGTCACTATATAAATTTTGGCTAATAAATTAGTTACATCTTAACTTTAACCATAAAATGTTCCTAAGTGAGTTTTTGGGCCTCTTAACTGTATCAACTCATTAAGAAGAAAAACCTTTTAGCTGATTTGCACACTTAAAATAACTTTTTAATGCTAGACGTGAGACAAATTAAAATATTATATTTTTAAAACTGTTAATAAGAGTGTTTTGCAAAGAGGTGATGATTTTAGCCATTTATGCTCACGTGTACAAATCAGGTTTAAACTCAGTTCTTCTGAACTGAGTTCAGGCCTTGAACTTTTTATTAAATCTCAATATTTGCTGTATTCCTTTTATGCCCGAAACCGTTCTTGAACTGTCAAGAGTGTCAAACCTGTCAAAATTACAATAGACTGCAATTAAAAGGAACACTTTTGGTGTCGTTCCGGGCGGTTGTAGATCCTAAAAGGAATACACCAATTGCTGTCGGTGTCAAGGAATTAAAAGAAATTAAGATTTTGCTGAAAGTTCAAAGGCCTGACTTCAGTTCAGTAGAACCAACGATCCGTTGTGAATGGATCGTTGGTAGAACAGAGTTTAAACCTGATTTGAACAACTGGGCTTTTAATGAATATATTTTTTTCTGTACCTACAATTTTTTTCCATCTAAAATTAATTTTAATATGTATTTGTACCATATTGAATGTAAAGGTTATAACTTTTTTAAAACAGTGAGATAATGCTTTTGAACAATGTACGCCTATGATTTTGGCGGGATTTAAAAATTTAAAAGCACCCTTCACATGTTGGTACGACCTGAACCGAACAGCTGATTTTAAAGTAGGTAGATACACAAGGACCAAGTGTCTGAACACCTGTCTTTTAAGATATTATTCTGAAAGTAATAAAACTGTTCATTATGTGAAAAAGGGCCTAGATACCTTTAAATTTTAAAATCTCTAGGGCTTTAAATATGATAGTGTCGAATTTGAAACTATGTTTTAATGGATCGTTAAAAAAAAACTGGCGCCATTATATTTTTGGGTGAAGTAAAATTTTCAAGTATCCGAATGTTACTTTGAAGTTATTTTTAATGACAATAAAAAAATACAAGCTATAGTCAAGATAACTAGTTTATATTGTCAATTAGCTTGGATTTAAAGAAAACCCTGTCTGAGCAAGCACAGAATTAAGTACTTTTCTGATAATTTACCCTTTTTTACATGTACAAGTTGCCTTTTTTTTTTAAATACTAAAGTAATGGTACCATTTAACATTAAATTAGCTTTTACATGTACTAAATTAGGATGTTACATTATTACATTGTATACATATAAATATATCCGAAGATATTTTAATGTAATTTTCAGGCCCGTGGCAGGGCGGGGTGAGTTTTTTGGTCGTTTTTGGGAATAGGGTGCCCTGGAAGAAAATGGTAATAATTTGAATGTAGTTTAATATTTTCTTTTGCTACCTTTACACCTTTTTTAGATATCTTTTTATTTGTTAGCAGAGTCTATAAACTGGTTGGCAAAACAATTTAAAATTTTCCATTAACATGAAATTGTCACACATCCTCTTAAGATATCAGAGACGAGTAACTAGTCTTAACAATTTGTCCATTGTATTTATCTCTTTCTGGTTTAATGCAAGTTCCAATAAATATGTCTTTGTCTTTCATCATGGCAGGCTATCGTAGATGGAGCAATCATCGCTTTGCCCTGGTTGCCAAGTTGTTTACAATTTCTGCATGTAAACTTTAATGTCCTTTTTTGGCTCACATCTCATTAACAGAAAGAAAATATACCATGAATCGAATATTTTTTACTTGACAAACGTTGCCGCAGGCAGTCACGCCGAAATGTTAATCGATATTTGTGTTTGATATTTTTCAATGGCCGATTTGTTTGGGCAGTTTGTTTACATTTTCTGTGATTTATTGTGTGTTTCGTGGTTTTTTACCTTTAATTGGACTTTGAATATTGACTTTTATTAGTGATCACAGTGTATATATTAAATTTGTGCTTTTCAACAGATAATTTAAGGTAATATTGACATGGTTATCTGTAAGAAAAAATCTTTATAAAAACCAAATAAATGACATTTTTAATAAGGTGTGTGTAATTATTGAACTAAACCTCAATATTTTATATTAATAGGAAACTAAAACAAGAACCTAACATTAAGGGCAAAAATAGCACAGCTATATAATTTGAATTTGGCAGGCAAACGATAAAGTCGACTCACGCGCTATCTGCGTTTGCCTTCCTTGAAGACAGACAAGGAAGGCCCAGCAACTATCTCTTTCTCGGATAATTTTTTTACATTTAGTTGCTCGTCTCATTGTTGTCTTTGAAGATATTCTCCTTTGCCATCCATGCGCCCTTTACCATGACCAGGTTTACAAGTCTATGTAGGTTTTATGATTATTTTTTATTCTAACCATGCCTATCCTTCTTTAATAGTAACTTTTCTAAAATTACCTATAGTAACGTTATTGTTACTCGTTGTAAATATTGTTTTTTTTTACTTTATTATTTTTACCTTTACCTAGAACCAGCATTCTTTTAACTGGACTTTAATCTCTTTTAATGCTTTTATCATTTTTTTTCTCTTCTCTCTATATTCTAAACCTGTTTTTAAGAAGGTTCGAGAACGTTCCCGAAATGACGGTGTATGTTTTTTTTTAATTTTACCTACTTCTAAATGGTTTTAAGTAAAATAAAACACAAAACAAATTATTTTCTTGAATTTATTTAAATAAAATAATTTATTCCATTTTTATTAAAACTAGTATAGAACACTATCTACAAAATATACAGTTTAACATAAATTCATACACATAAAAAAGGACTAGAAACTATTGCTTATAGTTCATAGATACATTATAAGCATAGACTTTTTTAATTAAGGTAAAAATATGAAAGATAGATATAAAATAAGTGTAACCACTGCAAAAATATGTTGTCTTTCAAAAAAGTAAGGGTCTTACAAAGATTTAATTTATATAAAGTAAAAAACCTGGTGTACTTATTAAAAAAAAAATCATTTTTAAAAACAGATACTATACGTATAGCAATTATTCAAACTTGGTTTTTTTCTCTTTGAGAGCCTTATGTTTTAATCATTTTAGATTAACAAAGAAACAAAAAAAAAAGCGATAAAATTTACAAAAAAATGTGTAATTTTTCATATTTTTACCACTTTTTAGAACACTGAAACAGATTCACAATGCTAAATCTGTGGTAAGATGCAAAACCCGATATGTCACTATTAATAAAATGTTCAGGAAAGATAGTTTTAACGTTAATGCATACTAAAAAATCACCATTACAATAAAATATTTAAATTTTGCAACTAATAAGAAAACAATTAGTTGAAAATTTTAAATATCATTGTCTTTAATTTAACAAAAACAAAAATAATATCAAGTTACCTTTGAAAACAAAAGTTTATTTACTTTTTTGCTGTCAGTTGAATTATTTATTTTGAAGTTTTCACTTTAAGATGTCGTATAAATTAGAAATAAGAAAAAAGTATCTACAAGTTAGTTGGGCGGATACCCAAAGCTGAAATCTGTCAATATTCAGAATGAAAACATTTCAGAACACTGAAACAGGGATACCATGTCTAAATCTGTGGTAAGATGCAAAACCCGATATGTCACTATTAATAAATGTTCAGGAAAGATAGTTTTGTATATTGGACCATTGTCCTAAAACTGTTATTTTTCAGGGCTCTCTCAGGATTCTTATATAGAAACTATAGAACGATTTTTAAAAAAGTTCCTAAATAAAAAATAAAAAACGAAAAATACAGCAAACAAAAGTAAAATAATAGCAACTAGGAAACACAATGTATTTTAAGAGTACTTGACTTTTTATTGTGGTCAAGTAATGATATGCATAATAATAACAAATAAACTTTGCATGGAACGATGGAACCTTATAACAATTTTTTCCACGACCGGTAAAAAAATGCTGTTTTTTTAATCGTTAATATAAAGGTAAAGTACTCCACTTTAGCACACTACATAAAGTGTTAAAAAAGTAACTTTTTTAACATCTCAAAGCTTTTTTTACACTCTGAATTAATGTTTTGTTTCAATGCCTTCTACAGTAAACTTCAATATCAATTTATGCAATGTAACAGTAAACGCGACATCAACAG
The DNA here is from genome assembly GCA_014170235.1 of Listronotus bonariensis. NCBI lineage: Eukaryota > Metazoa > Arthropoda > Insecta > Coleoptera > Curculionidae > Listronotus > Listronotus bonariensis. Next base: position 47,314 of record JACEGR010004997.1, on the reverse strand, counting down.
AACCAAACGGTCAAGTTACCTTTGATTTCGTCATTATTTCTTTTAGTTCATGTGTCACTAGTTTTAAAATTTGACAGTTTGCAAATAAATTTAATAGTAATTATTCAAAATTAACAGAATTAATGAATTTGGATGACTAAGAAATTGAAAAGGAATTTATGCTGTTTAAGTATTATTTCTACAAAAAGTGAGTACATACAGTTTTCTAAAATTAAATAATAAATGTATAGTTATGAAGAGGATAATTGTCTCTTAAAAAATAAAGTGGCTATGATTTTTTGTTGCAATATAATGGCTGTGCTGCAAAAATTAAAATTAATAAGTTTAGATAAATAAAACACGTATAAAGTGATATTTTATGAAATTTTTATACGGTCGTGGAAAAAATATAGTATGTAACACATTCATCAAGTGTCTTTTTTTACTTATGGGATTGCCGCACTCACTTTATCACCAAATTGATATTTTTGGTGATAAACTAAATTAATGAAATATTCTATTATGTAACATGTAGGAAAAAGGATATATTGATATATTTGCGGACGATTGTTCAGTTTTGGTTAACGTCTCGACCAGCGACTAACAAGAGTCCGGAAATATGCTTTTTCTACAAGTTGAGCATACTATTTTTTTCCCATTAGAATGATTCTATTAAGTTTTCATCTTAATGCAATAAAGTTATAGGTTCAATGCATTCAAAAATAATTTTTGGTCATTATATTAAAATAAAAATATACTATTGCTCTATGAAGTTTCATTATTTTAAAAACAAAGCAAGTAATTATGTTGAGTTATTATCTCTTTTAAATACAGAAAGCAAAAATCTATTCTAATATCTACATACGCAAAAATACTTTGGCTTTTGGCCGTATGAAATAATTTAGATATTTACAGTCTTATACAAGAAGTGAGTTTTTTTAACTTTAACATTTTTTTCTTTAAGAAAAAAAATAAAACTATTTTTTTGAGTTTTTCAAAACTTTATGCTGGACATATGTAGATGTGGCAGTCGGTGGTTGTGTTTGTTTTTTCTCTACTGGAAGACTGTTTTTCCTTGCTTGGTAAAATCTGAAACAATAGAAACAAAATTAATTAAGTAATCAAACTAAACGTTTTATATTAAGTATATGTTAACAAGATATACAGGGAGGGTTATTATTAAGTTGGTTTTTCCCTTTAACTCTGTATAGAGTGCAAGAAAATAAAAGATTTTTTCAAATAAAATTATTTCCAAATATGTTTCTGTTTCCGAGATACAGGGTGTTAAAGTTTTAAGAAAAAAATTTCGAACTCTTCCTACCACCCCAGATATTTCCACAAAATTTGGTCACTCGCCTTAACCATTACATTACATTTTTTGCTGTAAAGTTAAAAGTAGACAGAAACAAAGAAACAAGTTTAAACGAACCCAAAAAGGAAGGTTTTTTCTGTTTTTAAAAAGTTAACCGTAGGCGTATATATTATATAAAGAAAAATAAGTAATTAATTGTTATATTTAAAAATAGATCTCAGTGACAATATGTCAATCGTTGCTTTATTGCCAAACGTGCGCAGTTGGTGCGTACGGCATACATTATGGCACGAACGTATGCGTTTCTGGGCTGCAAAACGAATTGCATCTGAAGTTATATTAAAACAGAGGGTTATCAAACAACATTTTATTTCCCCATAAACGATGAAATTGTGAAAAGCCTGGTTGTGCGCTATTGACCGGATAAGTGTCTTTTTATTAAAAGTATAAGGTACCTATACGGTAATGAAAAATATATTTCATAGCTACTAATTAACTAAGTGTGTTTTAAAATTGGTTTTATTTGATATCAGTGTGTATAGTGCACCAAAACAAACATTACCCCAAGCAATATCCTAAGGACTATATCAACTAATGCGCATAAATATCCTGGTAAGTTCACCAAAAATATTATTTATGATATTTTAAAGTTATTTACCTATAAGTGGTTTTAGGGTAAATATAGTGGAAAACCTAATTTAAAGTTAGTTTGTTATTTTAAAGCGCATTTTATAATACGCTATATTATTGCTTTTATATTTATAACTGTTAACTGTGCTTTCAATTATTTCAAGTATTGCAAGTATTACTAAATAATAAATGCTTAGTTAACTTAAAAAGCTTCATTGGTCTGTTCGCAAAAAATGTATAAAGCGGGGTAGAAAACATCATAACATTTGAAATTTTTAAATCCTTACCAACAAATTTGAATAAGGGGTAGAAAAGTTCCATAAGTTTTGCAGACACATTGCTTTCTAGGGCAACTATAGTATTTAAAATTATACCTGTATGTTGTCTAAAATATCCAAAAAAAATTAATACCTATATTTTGTTTAAAACACTTAAAAAATTAATTATATTTAGCATGTAATCTATTAGGAACTCATTTCAATATTCCTACTGTACAGTGTTGTTTGCAACGTTGCCTTTCTTTACTTCACTGCTCATAGTTTAAGAAGGCTGTGCTTTAATAATAATTACACAAAAACAAATTTTACGTACATCATATCAGATTCTAGTGATTTTGCCATGCATCAACATGACTATTATTTCTTTAAAGAAAAACTATTCGTCGTAGGACAAAAAGACCAGATAAACTTCATAAACTAAGTAAATGAGTATTTCAAAAATAATATAAATTTGAAAAAAGGCAGTGGCGTACTACGTTTTTTTCTCTCAAAAATTCAATACAAATCTTGTTCGAACACCACTGGTAGAAATTTTTAAAAACTTAAATGGCAAAAATGTAAATGTAATGGTAAAAGAATGGTGCCAAATTTTGTGAAAATATCTGGAGTGGTAGGAATATTATGATGAAATTTTTTCCTAAAATATTAACATCCTGTATCATAAAAATGAAGCATTTTACTGTTTTGTCTTTATACAGTGTTAAAAGAAAATACCAGCAAAAATAACCCTGTATACATAATATTATTTTTAAATATTATTAGAGACATTTTTGCACCTTTTATTTTGCAATTCCGTTGTGGTTAACGCATTATTCTGGTCTGCTGTATAGTAACGCAAACATGATCAATTATCGTTATTAACATACCGGACTCCTTTAATTACGGATGAATACCGAAGAGCTTATCGTTATCGTTATTGTTAAACTGCGTGGTTGCCGGATTGTAGAGATTTTTAATATTATTATTGAAGAAGGTTGATATTTTAGTGCCGTATTAATTAAATATCATTGATACATAGGCTCTAATGCTTGAAAAATCAATAGCAGTAAGAAAAATAAAATAGTGTAAAGAAATTAAAACGGACTTGCATTTTTAAGGATGTTTTAATTCAGTAATTAATTTACATGTTACAATCTGGCACACTTGCTTTTTATTCTACTACCAAATCTAACCTTACTTTGTGTTTTGCCTATACTGTATTGTTTACATCTACTTTAAAAAACAAAATCAAGAGAACTATTTGCATATAATTAAATATCAATATATAACTTATGGAGAATAAAAGTAAGTACTGATTTTTCGCCGCAAACCTTAAAATCGGTCAACCACAGGTGAAAATAAGGTTATGTGTCGAAAGCGCAGACGCAAGATAAATTTCTTAAAGAGGCTGCAAAATCTCTGTCTAAAACCATAAGGAGGCCAAAGAAACGTCTGTTATTTTAAGAGGTGCAAAATGTCTCTATTAACTGTTTATTTATGCTCTCCACTATAAGTTAAAAATATTGATTTAATAAATATACGATATTTTTACTGCTTTATTCTGCACAATGAAATAAAGACCAATTAGAAGAAACGAACATAGAAACACGTGCTAAGCGAAATGTGATATTTTCAGAATTCATACCCCATCTAACATAAAAACAAAAATAGGCTAAACCAATTTTGCGGTTTTAAAGGCACATTTATTTTTAGGGGCACGAGTTTAAAGTTTCCATATGTCTGATAACTATGACAGATTTGTTACTGAAACACAGAGAATTTATATAACAGATCGTCTTCTGTCTGCCACTTTATTAAACACAAGTCTTATACATATATAATTAAAATTTGTATTTAAAAAAACGGCGAAGAAGGTACTTTGAGCTTTCGGTTAATTAAATATTGCATTTTTTTTTGGCAATTACACCAGTTATACAGGGTGCTCTAAAAAGTGTACAACTTATTTTTGTTTTTTTAATAAAACGCCTTAAATATTCTTGAATTTTTTTAATCTCTCAAAATATTCTAGATGTAATCCTTGCATAATACGTATCCAATAGCCATGATCAAAAGTTTTTAAAAACTGTTCTCAACTGTAAATCATGTTCAGACGTATTTGCTATTTTCAAAAGAAACAATATTATCTTGGCAAAAAAATGGTTTTGGTAGGAAAAAAAACGATTTTAATTCAAAGTTTTAAATACTCGCTATAACATACCTTTTCTCATGGCGTCGCTGTTTATATGGACGTGACGTCACCAGTAAACCAAAGCGGCAACGCTACCTCTAGTAGGTGTATCCCTCGAAAGGTAAGTTAAATAACAATCTTGAATTTGTAATATTGAACGTACTTTGTCTACTCGTAACGTCATTATCTTTAACTGTTTTTTTTTTCGGATTTATGGCGGACTAAATATAAACTTTTATTATATTGTTAAAATAAATTCGTTTTTCATATTTCATAAATCGTATTTTCATATAATAAATACAAAATATCAGTCATTTATGGATGTTGTCATCAAGCCTTTTATAATTACAATGGTAATTTGTCAATTATATTAGTTAGAATTTGAAAATTTTTACCGTTTTAAATGACAAGTGGTTTACAGACCTATATGCGTAATTTAAATAAGAAGGTATGTTACTAAAGATATGCATGAATATTAAGGGCTGGTTTCCAAACGTCAATATTTCAAAAACTATTAAAGATATGAACACACATGTAGGATTATTTGATAATTCAAAAATGCAATTATATACGGGGTATCCCATTTAAAATACTGAAGTTGTATATCGTTACACTTTTTTGGGACACCCTGTACAGGGTATTTCCTAATTGCGGTAAGAAAATTTAAAAGCGTGTTCCTGAGCCATTTTATAAAAAAAGTTTATACAAACATAGGTCCTCAAATTTTCTGTTCTTAAGATACAGGTTGTTAAACTTTTCAAAAAACTTAAAAAATTCTAAAATTTTTATTTTTTTTTTTGTAAAATTTGTTAGACTAGATATAAACGCAATTTAAATAAGTATTTGTTGGTATTGTTACATAATTGCTAATAAAAAGTTATAGCACCTAAATTTAAAAGAAAAAATGCCCTTGTATGGTCCCGGAATATGCAGTTTAATGGACTTTATTTTTTTCTGGTTAGTTCTAGCAAACTAAGCAAACCACGTAAAAATAGGAAAAACAAAAAGTTTAATTTTTAGATGTTTTCTTACGAAAAATATATAAAAGTTGCAAAAAAGTCAGTGACATACATTTCTTTGACAATATTATTAGCTTAGTACGTCTCACGCCACTGGTCTTACTAATTAAAATTAGTTTAGTGCTAAATTAACTTCCTGTTTTAACAAATACAACAGCCAAATTTTATTTAAATCGGATAAGGCCTTTCATTTTAAAATGTAACACCCTGTATCTTAAAAACAAAGCATCTCCGAGCCTAATTTTTGCCGGCGTTGTACATTTAATTTACTGGCATTGCCAACTTGACTCTTTAATAATGGCAAAGGCATTGGCAAAAAAGGTATCCAAAAGACGCGAAAGTGGGCAGTTGGCCGTTAATAGGCCCGCGTGTTGCCAGATAAAGTGATGGCATCCGTCATTAATAGATACTTATTGGCAAAAAATGCGTTTAAGATGATGGCATCCATCAATAATAAGGATTGATTGGCAAAAATAACAAAAGACACGAAAGTGGGCAAAATGTAGATACTCCCAAGCAGCAAACTGACGTCTTATTGACGAAAATTGTCACATATACTTTTTTTTAAAAGCTAAAATGATGCGATATTTTATTTGAAAATTAAAATAGGAAAAAACTCCTTACTGCATGCAGATTTCCTTGCAATGCAGAAGTGCACCATATCTCGGAACACCGTTCAACTTGGAGATACAGATTTTTACACTAGCCGAAGATATTTCTTTCAAAGCTAAGGTGAGATCACCTACCGCAGACCGCTCTCGAATTATTTTTGTCTAATGGGTACGGTTTAGACGATAAAAAGCGAAGATATTGCAGAAACGTAGTAGTTTATTGTTCATTACGCCATCTATCGGTATGTCAAAAAACTATTAAATATATATAATATTTTTATTAACACGTCTTTAAAACTTTTTAATAAAGTTTTTAAACAAAATGTTTACAGCTCTAACAGTCTACTTGAATATCTTGCCTTCTCGACTAGCCATCACCAATTAATCACACAACTTACACACACTTATTAGGTAATGAATACATTTAAGTACGTCTCATTAAAAAAACTCTTTCTTTAAATAAGAAACTAAAAAGCTAGAAAACCACGGTGGAAAACAAATGCACAAAGCGGTCACCTTCGGGTCGAAATTAACGTAGCTAATTTTACGCCATCATTATATTTTTATTCGCACCTAAAATACATAATAAAAACAGATTGTTTGGCCTAATTTCTTATTTGCATGATTTTTAACAATAAAATGTTATAAAAAGGCCATTTCCTTTAAATTATGTAAAAAAACATAAAATAATGTTGTTTAGCTGCCATTATAAATAAAACAGATCAAAAAATTGCTTTAATGTTAGTTAAATACCAAGTCGAAGTTTTGCCTTCAAAACTAAATATTTATTTGCCTGCAACCAAAACGCGTGCTTTATTTAATCAGGATTGGCATGCCGCCATTTTTGTATGCTTGCCGGCAATTCGCCTGCACAAAATTTATTGGCAATTAAGTGTTTATTTAGGTTGCCACTCAATTGCCAATGCTTTACCATCAATCAATTAGAATACACCCTGTATAATAGGAATGAGGTGTCAAAAATGCATAATTAAACATATCTAAAGCTTGATGTGTTTCGTAGTTTTTTTTCTAATCCGATTTTTTTAAACTGTTGCTATATAAAATATTTGAGAGTTTATAAATAATTTTAACATATTCGATTATGCAAAAAAATAGACCTATACCAACCATTTTAACGATTAGATATGTTAAGATTGAAAGTTATTCTGTAACATGTAGGTATAGCTTCTTCTCTGTGGTAAGCACAGAAATTTTAAAGCTCGTCAGATGTAGACCGAATGCACAGAAAACAGATGATTTTTAGAATAGAATGCTATAACAGATGTCAGATGTTAACAGATATTCCTCTTGCTCGACAAGAGCTTTTATTATTTAGAGTCTTACATATTTTATTTGATTTTGTAAGATAAAAAGAGAAAAATGCATTTAAACGAGTATTCTGCAATAAATAATGATTAAATAAGTATTGCAAGTTTTTATAAGTTGAATGTCCCAAAAGTTAAATAACATATTTAGAATTTTGTAATCGAAAAAAAAATGAGAAAAAAGAGGACATGGAGAAAAACTTTATCAATAAAAAAATTACATAATATAAATTTTTATACCGTAACAATAAACCAAAAAAAAAAAAATTAAAAGTATGTAATAAAATTAAAAAAGAATAGTAAATCAAAAGAAAACACTTTTAAAATAGTAAGTATTTAAGGGACACTTACACTCAATTTTCAGATCCAAAACATAGGGAGAAATATTTTAAAGGACTTAAATGTCAAAAAAAAAAACTATTAAATATATATATTTTTTATTAACACGTCTTTAAAACTTTTAATAAAGGCAACTCCCTGATTTCATATAATTTTTTAGGTAACTACAAATTTAAAAGGTTTTAAACAAAATGTTTACAGCTCCTAACAGTCTACTTGAATAACCCGCCTTCTTGACTAGCCATCACCAATTAATTACACAACACACATAATTAGGTAATGAATACACTTAATTATGTCTACTAAAAACTCTTTTCTTTAAAAAAAGAAACTAAAAAGCTAGAAAACCACGTAGAAAACAATTGCACAAAGCGGCCAAACAAAAGCAAGGTTGCCTCATCTGTCAAATTGTCAAATCTTGTATTTCGGCTAAGCGGAAAATTTGAATTTATCACCTTCGGTCGAAATCGTCGAAATTAACCTAGCTAATTTTACCATCATTTATTTTTATTCTCTCAAAAATACATAATAAACATTTTGTTTGACTTAATTTTATTTGCATGATTTGTATCAATAAAATGTTAGGAAAAGGCCATTTCCTTTAAATTATGTAAAAAAACATAAAATAATGTTGTTTAGCCGCCATTATAAATAAAACAGATCAAAAAATTGCTCGAATGTTAGTTAAATACCAATGTTAATAATATGGTTTGAAAAGTATGAATATGCGTTGAAGGTTTGCCTTCAAAAAATCCAATATTTATTTGCCTGCAACAAAAAGGCATGTTTTATTTAATCAGGATTGGTATGCCGCCATTTTTGTATGCTTGCCGGCAATTCGCCTGCATGTAAAATTTATTGGCAATTGAGTGTTTTATTTAGGGTTGACTTTTTAATGCGTATTAGATGTTGGCATAATATTGCCACCAATTGCCAATGCTTTACCATCAATGCCAATATGAAAAATGTATATTGCCGGCAAATAGTGTTTGCTGGGTTATTATCATTTAAATCTTTCCCACTATTTTTTTTCTTATGCATTTCACCTCTAACACTGGAAAATCAACTCCCATAAAAATTAATGCAGTTTTTAACCAAATTCCCATGGAAACAAAATATGCACCGCGTTCTTTAGAATTCGTTCAATTTCCCTTCTCTCACGGAAATCCTTAGACCATGACTCTGTGGTAAAGATTTGTATCAGATATAGCTTTATTAAATTACCTAGAAATTAAAGAAAATATAAATTGCATAGCCTGTCTCGCTTTGATGCGTAACAGGTGCATTGGGTATGAAGAGAGATGGATAATCTTTCTTTGGTGTATTATAAGTGGTAATACTGATTTAAGTACGTTGGGTATATAAAATGGTTCTGGTGATTTCATGACACAAAAAGTGTCATAACATCCGCAACTAAGAGACAAAGATCATTTGATTTTAGGTTTTAGATATCTCTTCCCAAATAGTATTTCTAAATACAGGGTGTTCCATGGCAGTAATGGCAAATTGATACGGAAAAATCTTCTTATTAATATAAGAAAAAAGTCTATTTAAACATGGATCCGAAAATTTTTTTGTTCCCAAGAAACATGGTGTTAAACCTTTTCAAAATCTTTAAAAATTTCAAAAATGTAACCGGTAGTAAGTAAGTTTTTCCATTTAAAAAATATAATGAAATAACTTTTGAAAAACCAGTTTTTTATGTTCTACGTACTACTTTACAAAACATATCACTGGTAATTTGCAATTAAATTTTGAGTGCTAAAATCCTGTGTACACTAAGCTATTTACTTTTATTTCTGCTACCTAAATTTACGCAGCACCAATAAAAAATAAATTACCTTAAATAAACAAATGTAATAAAGCAAGAGCAGTTATCGTAGGTGCCAGGAAAACAGAAACTATACTCTGTTTCGTTGCAAGCGATAGTAATAAATCATTTTATTTTATGGCAATTAGCTTTCTGTGTTAGTCCGAGTATCAATATTTTTCTTCAATTCTACCTGTAACGTACTGATAAGGCATCATAATTTTAGGCCGGCAGACCCCACTCTAATATTCGTCATCCTTTTGCGTCAAATACAAAGGAATAACAGATGTTTACCCGTATTTACGTGCGAATAATGTGATAAAACCTTTGACAGTGGCGGTGCGCTTGAGTTTAATTTTGGGAACTTACCCTTCTTAAACAGTTAGGGTAAAATGAAAATCATGTTTCTTTTATATGTGTAAAAAATTTATTTTAAAAATTATAGTATATCAATATTGTACAGTTGGTATAATTATAGTTAATAATAACTATTTTATTAAGAAAATAATACACATTAAAAATGCATAGTCAAAAAATAATTATTTAAAATATAATCTATACCTAATTAAATATGCTATATAATCTACATCTAGTTATTCACATTCTTCCATATCTGACATACTATAACTACTTGAGTCATATGAGTCTACTTGTATAATTAGAGGTTCAACAGTTGTATCTACTATTATATCCAGAGACCAAATTTTATTTTCTACTTCTAATACATGTGACACATTTTTTCCAGTTTTCTGGGGAAACATTAGATATGGCAATTTAAAATAGTTTTTACATCTACTAGTTTAAACGTAGTATTATTTCTGGCTACTTTACCTTTCACTTGTGCCTATATAAGTTCTATGGGGTTTAGCAGTGATAAGGTGGCAGCCGATATACAATTATATTTTGTTTCTTAGCTATTTCATCAATTACAAAACGCGTGAACTTTATTTGTGGCGACTTCACTTTTTACTAGCTGCAACAACTCTAGTTTAACACTATCTGTAGGATGTTCAATATTTTGCTGCATCAACTAGGATTGAATGTCTTTTTAAGCCAGCTTAAATTTGGAATACGATTTACTTTTTTGGAGCGGTAACTTGCATTATCCATTACAATAATCGAACCCTCTGGTATTAAGTCGATCATCTGTGAAAACCAGTCTTCAGATACATCAGCATTCATATCTTCGTGATAATCTCCTGTTTTTTGGACTCAAACATTAAAAGACCTCCATCCACAAAACCATTCTCGTTTCCAATATGAGTAATAATTAGTGACTTAATCGTAATAGTGTTAGTGGTCCTTTGTAAAAATCCTCTTGTTTTTTTTTAATACCGGTTAAAATAAAATAACGAAGGACTGCCGCTCACGGGCTCTTGGACTATAATGGTTATAAGCTTCTGAAATTAACTGCTCATCATTCCTTTCTAAATAAAGTTTAATTTAAAAATAGTTACTGACTGCATTGCCTTCAAAATTTTGCCAGACAAATAAAGGATTGTCATTTCTTATTTACATTATTTAAAAAAGTGCAAACAACACCTTACCGATTGACATTTTGGCAACTGTATAAAATTTTATTTCAAATGTTAATTATGTAGATGCTAAGTATGTTAACCACTAAAATAAACACGTTTTTAGTCTGACATAACAAACAAATCTTCTGTATGCAGTTGAGTTAATGGCTATAATAATAATAATCGTAAATTATGCTCAGTTTTTGATAATAATTTATTTTTGTTACTATGCATTAAATTTATTGGCAAAATGTTTCGAATATTTTTGCAAAAAAGATTGATAAAGCCAACATTTACAGGGGAATGTGTAAACAAACAAGATCTAAATGTGATCTCGATATCTTAATCTCAATATGAACTTTAGTATATGTAATGATGTAGATGTCATTCGCCATGTTGGCTAGCGCGCTGGCTGACGTCAAGTCGGGCCATTTTCGGCCATGTTTGATTTTAGGCAGATCAGTGGCGTAGAATTAAGGAGAAAACAAAAAGAACTGTATGTTGTAAACAAAATTTATTGGATTATTTTAATAGGCATAACTTAAAACAAAAAACATAAATGTGGTTTAAATATTGAAAATTAAAAATTATCAAAGCGACGACAGGACGATGAGGTACCTGGCAGAGCAAAACATTTTCCATGGTTCCGTAAGTCAAAAACCATTTTAAAAACTTTGTATACAAGGTGTCCGCTAATGAATGGTACACAGAAAAACCACAGATTCCTTATGCCAAAATATTAAGATTTAACCAAACATACCTAATATCCAAAGTTTATAATAAGGAAGATACGAGGGGTGTCATAGTAAAAGAAAAAAGTAAATTTATTTCGATAATTGTTCCCCTTTTTAAATATCTTAATAAAACGGTATCTCAGGGGTTTTTAAACATTAGCTTTTCAGATCGAATATTAATTTTTGTGTGTAGACTAGAGGGCGATGAGTACACTATTTAAAATTCTCTAAAACTACCCAATTTTTGTTACTACTCTGTATGTATGTAAACTAAGTAAGCTTCTCTATGCTTTCTGCACAAAAGGTATACTTAGTAAGAATCAGTCTTGACAACCGTTTTTAAGGATATTCACGTTTAGTTGTTCAGTACCGAAGTATGTACCTTCAATAACATCGTATTAGCTATAATTACAACTACTCAGATATAAATAGCTGATAGCTAAAAACTCCTGGATACCGAGTTTTATTAAAATGTTTAAAACATATCAGAAATTATCGAAATGCATGAATAAAAAATATTTATATCCCTTTAACACCCCGTATCTTCCTTATCATTAACTTTTGGATATAGGTATGTTTGTTTAAATCCTAAATGGGTATTTTCGCATAAGAAATCTGTGGTTTTCTGTGTACCATTAATTAGCGGACACTCATCAGTATCATATGTATATAAAAACACGAATGACTGAAAACTATTCGACTAAACACTATCAAAATCTCTAAAATAAAACGAGTCCGAACCAATAATATGTGAAGTCTCTAAACTAACCAAAAACATTAACAACTGGAAATCCTTTGCAAAATATACAACCAAAATGAAAATGGCAAATTTCCACAGTTTTTACCAAACAAAGCTTCGACAAGGCACGACTCTGTCATCAGCTGATAATGCTACCAACTTTGAACAGAACTGCCAACCGAAATCGTAATTCTCACACCCTCACGTCCCTGACAAAGCTATCACCGGTCTTGGCTTATGTCTAAACCCCTTCTCATAACAATGCTTTACAAATTTTGATTTAATGCGAAAATATAGCCAGTTTTTAAAATATTATTGTTTGTTACCCTAACTAACCAGAACTAACCAGAACGGGATTGCTTTTTTATTCTACGATCTTTATAATAATTGTTGTATGTACAAATAAATCTTATTGCAGAGGAATCACGAATACAAATGGTGTAATATTCCCAGTTACTAGTTTACCTCTAGACGATTACGGAAGTACCAAACAAGGTAATAAGTGGGATTATACGTAAAGTGACCAACAAAAGAATTAAAAGGGTGAAAAAAGGAAAATTTTAATAGCTTCTTATGCAAGAAGTTTTCAAACAAAAAAAAGGTCAACCATGTTAACTGCTCAAAACGAGCTGCATTTTAGGGCATATATTATATATGTAAGAAAAAAAAAGTCCAATTTTTACCTCAAAAATATGCCCTTAAAATAGTTGTATCGAATTTAAAACACTCTCTATGTAAATATTTAAATTAAAGATTTAAGAAAAAAATGTACGAAAATAAAATATTCAAAATGTTTCTAGTTTCAATAGTCCAAGGTCCCAGTGGGTAAAATACACATTATGCAGACAATTTATATAAACAAATACATATACCTGATGTTTGTCTGGTTTGCACTTTTTATCAGGCTGCGAAATTTAAGTTGATAAGGTAAATATTGCCCATAAATTTTTAGTAACAGGTTATTTCGATGTCTAATATTTCCAGTTTATTAATATTTTATGTTAAATAAATGATTATTGTTAAAGAAGACGTCTCGATTTAAATTCTACAGTGCTTATAATGGCTTTTTCTATTATGTAAGAATTATTTTTTTTTTATTTTTGGACAATCCACGAAGGCTGAAAGCCTAAATACTAACGTACCGTGGGTGTCTTAAGCACGGTAAGAGGGAAGTTTGTTAACACGGGACTTAAAAACTTGAAGATTTGGAGGAAGGAAAGACCTCCGCTGGCAGTAGGTTCCACAGTCTAGAAACTCTAGGGATAAAAGAACGAACAAAATGGGAAGTTCGGGGCCTGTCCAATTGAACCGTATAGGGATAGGGATGCATACGCGCGGCACCACGAGTTTCTCTGTTGGGAGCTGCAAGTGGAGGGACTATACTGGACAATTCGTCGGAGCAGAAGCAGTAAAAGTATCTATAAAAGAGCGATAGATCTCCCACAGCTCGACGATGGGCAAGAGAAGGAAATCTTTGAGTAAGTAAAGGATCATTAATAAGACGAACAGCCCTTCTTTGAATGGCATCAAGAATGCTGAGGGTTTTAGGGGATGCCATTCCCCAGACATGAGAACAATATTCCAGAGAGGGTCGAATTTGGGACACATACAAAGTTTACAAATTGAAAGGAAAATATTGGATTTCCCATTGATTTTACAACAAAATTGTATTATAGTTTAAAGACTTTGATAAGTAAGATAAGCTTACACACTGAATTTCGTTATTAATATTCTAAAACACATTTTATGTGTAGCTAAAAGAATATTACAGGTCATTTTATTATTTTTTTTTAATGAATTGACAAAACTTGCATCAGCCTGTTTTAATTTTCTCAAACTTGTCAGTACAATACCCGCCAAAAATTATGGCGCTCAAACATCTTAAAGGTCTTAGTCACAAAAGAATATCGTAAGAACCTTATTCTGAAACACAGTGTATGTATGGCTAAAAGAATATTACAGCAAATCCCCTTAAAAAATAGCACTAAATTTTTGGGTATGATCTTTGACCAAACACTAAACTGGAAAGAACACCTTCATAATTTAAAGGCCAAATGTCTTAAAGATATATCCCTTCTAAAGGTCCTTTCAAACACGTCCTGGGGCTCCCATACTACATCACTTATTACAATCTACAAATCTATTATTAGATCCAAAATCGACTACGGCAGTATTGTCTATAACTCGGCCAGAGTATCGTACAAAAAGTCCTCGACCCAATTCAAAACCAAAGCCTGAGACTGTCCCTGGGGGCCTTTAGAACTAGCCCAGTTGATAGCCTAAATTGTCTTTCCTGCGTAGACCCCTACATATTAGAAGACTATACCTGTTACTTAAATACGCGGCAAAACTATGGTGCAAACCTCAGACACATTTTCACCAAAATTTCTTCTATCCAAGAGTATCAATAAACCAATTCAACAACACTAAAAACACCTACGGCCCTAATATAGCCTTCCTAAACTTTTCACATACAAACAACTTTCTTTTCCCTCCCTTTTACTCTCCTCCCACCTACAACTTTCCTCCCTGGACCATTCCCATACCTAAAATACACCTTAATCTCAGTAACTACAACAAACAAACAACAAACCCATCTTTTTATCAAAAAGCTTCTTTGACCTTATTCAATCAAAACTCAGTGACTACAATATTGTATACACTGATGGATCAAAAACCAAATCAACAACTGGATTAGCCTACTACTCAACATCCTTTTCAAATAGCTATAAACTAAACCCCCAATGTAGCATATTCACTGCAGAATTAACAGCTATCAAAGAATCACTTTCTGAAATCCTTAAAAACCCGCTATCAAAATGGCTGATAGCCTCCGATTCCAGAAGCTCGATAGAAGCCATATCCAAATTCTACCCTGAGCATCCAATAATAACAGAAATCCACAATTTACTTGTCCGATGCAATATAAAAGGTAAAAACATAGCTGTTATATGGTGCCCTAGTCACGTCGGAATCCCAGGCAATGAAAAGGCCGACCTCCTAGCAAAATCAGCCAATTTGTCCCACCAATTATATGGAAACACACTCCATTCCAGGGATCTTTTTCCACTCATAAACAACACCTTACAAAACATTAAAAAGCATGAATGGGACCTGTTGGAAAACAACAATAAACTACGTGAGATAATAAATACTTTGCCTTCTGAACTTATATCCACTGGTCTGAACAGAAGAGAGCAAACAGTGATCCATCGATTGATGATTGGCCACTCCTGGCTCACGCATTCCCACCTACTTCGATCTGAAGACCCACCAACATGTGACAAATGTAACCAGACACTCACCATTAAGCACATTTTTATAACCTGCAACGAACTAAGGCCACAACGGAAAAAACATAAGATTAATGATACAAATTTGAAATCTGCACTTGCTCCTTCTACCCAGAACATTAAAAATATTGTTAGTTTTCTTAAAGAAATACAGCTATACGCAAAAATCTAGATACAAACTTTAAAATAAACATAATTGAAGGCGCCAAATAGTCCCAGTTACTGACGCGCCTACCAAAGAATGTCGTAGGAACCTTATTTTGAAAAACATTGTATGTTTGGCTAAAAGAATATTACAGGTTATGTAATATTATTGCAATATGTTGACAAAACTCTCTTCACCATGATTATAATTCGCACAAACTTGTTGGGAAAATATGGCCACGCCAAAATTTTGGTTGGTCTTAGTCACAAAAGAATGTCGTGAAAACCTTATTTCATTTCCAAACCAACTTGAATGTATTGCTAAAAAAATAGTACAGATTCAGAGATTTTATAAAATTTGCAAAATGTATTGACAAAACTCGCATGAGCAAGTTTTAATTCGCTTAAACTTGTCGGTACCTTATGATCCCGCCAAAATTTTGGCGCTAAAAAATTTTAAAGGTCTTAGTCACAAAAGAATGTCGTGGGAACAAGTAGAAAAAAAAGAATTAGGGCCCTTCGAACCTGTCAGGGACCTAAAGACGGAGTGCGGAATTTCTTAAGGTGACTCATTGTTACAAATGTTTGCTTTCCAACCGGGTATTGTACGAAGTTTCTAAGAAATAAAGGATTTTTACTGCGTAGAAATCGGTGAAAGAAACGGTTACAGGTCAGTTTTAAATAAGTAATTCATTTTTAAATTACGTTGGTGATTTGGCTTAGAAGTTCACTGATGCTGATGCTGTGTAAATGATTTTTAAAGCGTTTTACAAAAAGTTAATCTTATTTAAATCTGGAGAATATGGTGGCTATTTTACTGATGCATTTTTTTTCAATAATCTATCGATTGCAAGCGGTTATCCCAGCATAAGGTTTAATGTAAATTAATTATAAATTGGTAAAATTACGCGGCGTAAATTTAGTTTTCCTATTTCAACTAAAGAGTAGGATATCCTTACATATCTATTATAGACGGTTGCAAAAACATTTTGTACAGTTAATCTTTTTTACCAACCTGTCTCAGCGTGCTTCCACAATAAAGAAACAAAGAAAAGTAATAGTTGGTAAGGAACAATGACTCACAGGGTTACGTCATCCAAAAATATTGGCCCGAACATGTCTGGGAGGTGCGGTGTTAGAAAATTTAATGAACCATCAAAGTTCTAAGATACACAAGCTTTATATTATTATATAGGGAAATTTAATTCTACAAGACTTGAAATAAATACACTTTTTCTGAATTTAAAAGAAATTCATAAAATTGTTTTTCTGTAGTATATACCTACAGGGTAGATAAAGTATACGTATAAAAAATTGACTTTTAATGTTATTTTAAAGTAGGTCGATTTAAGTCAACCTAGTTATAGAAGAAACAGTTTAAAAATGTAAATTCGGTGCTCTTTGATAAGAAAAAAATCACAAAAAGTTTAAAGCAAATAAATCGGCATGCTTGTCTTCGCGGCCGCCTTTGCTATATTTCTTTTATGATATGCCGGTTGATGCAGCTGGTCATCGCACTATGGGATAGAAATTAATTTTTTGGACAAAATTCTGAAACTTACCAATCTAACTTAAAATGAGGTGCTTTTTACTGGAAAAATATTATAAATTTTTACAAATGCTTTTGGAAAACCTAAAACTAATTATATGTTATTATAATTTTACACCCCACTTAACATTATTATTTTTTATTGTACAAAATAAACTAAAATGTCAGCTTGTTTGATTAATTCGGTAGTATTCTAATCAGTAATTCAATGATTATATTATTATCTCATATGATATACAGGGTACGACAATAGGTATGATTTTTTAAATGAAATACCCTGAATATTATATCACCACCAAAAAATCTTTTAAAATGCTTTAGAAAAATACTACATTTGATGTGTCTATCTCAATTATTGGAAATATGACCATCCAAATCTGAAAAATAATTTTAAATTATTCTTAGAAGCGCAATAGAGATACCTACATCTTCCCAACTTTTTTATTTTTTAACGTATAAAATAAATGAAAAACACTGTTTTGTTGGGTAGATTCTGTAGAATCCATATCTTTCATCAGAATGCTTTTATCTTTTAGGATATACAGTGTAGGACAAAACATATTAAATTTTACAATGGAAAACCTTGTAAATTATAAAAATCTTGTATCTGTCCTTACACTCTGAAGTAGCAAAAAGTAGGAAGGCAATTGTAAGTACAAAAACTGATAAAGAAAAAGGTAAAAAATCTTTGACAACAGTAGCGAGACTTCATCGGAAACACAACAATAGCTCTTATTATTTAAACTCTTTTACTTTTTTAGTAATCAAGGGTAATAATAAACTAAGAGATTAAATGTTGTATATTTATGTTTACTTAAAATACATTTTCAAGTTTCTTATTACCCCAATAGAAGTCGTCATATCCTTTTATAATTTTGCGTACATGTAGTTTGGAGTATCTACTTTGAAATACACAGCATAAGCCATTAAAATTTCAAAGTTGCTTTTTGGCCAAAATAATGGATTTCTATCCCATATAGTGTATTGGCGCGTGGCTGTAAAGGGTACCGGCGCCTTGTATAAGATATTCCGATTGCAGGCGGCCTTTTTTATGTTTTTTGTATTATTTTCAAAGGGTACCGAATTTGCGCTTTTAAAATGTTCTTACTATACATATATGTGGTTTTTATTTATATTTGTTTTTAGAATCACATGTAGAAATTACGTATAAAAAAATGAAAGTAAAGAAATATACGAATTAACACTGCTTATAAAATGGAAACTTAACTGGAAATTTATATCTGATTTTTTTGCAAAATACGTGTTTTTTTAAATCTTTTAATTTTGAAGATAACTCATCTGATATAGATATATTATGTAAATAATGATATAACCTTCCTTCTAAATTTGCTGTTTGATAATAATTACAAGACCAACATCCATTCCCACCAATGGTTTAAAAAAGCAACGTACCAGAAAAATGGCCGCAACATTCTTAAGATCTAAATACGTGTGGCTTTTTTGTAAAACGCAAATTTTAATGTGGCTTTCTTTTAAATAGCATAAAATAGAACCCTTTTTTTTCTTTTATGTTAAGAAGTTAAATTCTGCAAAATGATTGTCGTTTTCCATATGTTTTGCTGAAGTAATGCTTTCTTAGTAATTTTTTTAAATTAAATCGACTTTCATTTGTTATTGTTGTTTTAATATTATTGATAGAGTTTAAATATGTTGTTAATTCTTTTTCAGACATCCTTTATAAGAGCAAAAATGTAATTGCTTTATTTTCTACACTTATTCTGTTCTTTGGACCTTAATAGTCAAAGATGGCAGCTTAATTATGAGTACAATTTTAATTAAATGATATAATTTTCAACCGATTTAATTTAAATATAAGGATGATTTTATTGTGAAAAAAAATTAAGAAAAAAGAATTTTTTAAGAATAAATAAAATGTAGTAATATGCAACAAAATAAAAAAATAGTAAAACTATAAAATTCATTTACGCTTGGGTCATTGACTTATTTGTTTTGTTTAAAATTTTATGCAGCATGGTTAAAACTAATTCATGGCATACAATGAAAAATATTAATTACCTTGCAAAATTTAGTCTGAAAGTGCTTAATTGTTAACAGGAACAATGTGAATAATAAAACTCCGTGAATTTAAGGCTTTTACAAAAATGGAAAGTACTTTTTTTTAGGTTAATCATACTGACACACTTTACTTTTAAAGTAATATTTAATCTAAAATTTTATGTCATTTTTAGCAGAATTTTTGTTAGTTTATTTTAGATAATCTATAACACAAAAATGTATGTATGTGTTCGTTTAAGGAAACGAGAGCCATTTGCTATTTTGTATAGACGCTAAAAGGTTTATTTTCATCATTAGAGACATTTTGCACCCCTTATTTTTGCAATTCCGTTGTGGTTAACGTTATTCTGAGACTGCGCCGTAACGCAAACATGATCCGTTATCGTTATAAACCATTCCGGACTCCTTTAATTACGGATAAATACCGAAGAGCTTATCGTTATCGTTATTGTTAAACTGTGTTGTTGCCGGATTGTAAAAATTTTAATATCAATTATTTAAAGGTTAAAATTTTAATGCAGTATTAATTAAAATATCATTTATACATGAAATACAATTAGCGAAAAATCTATAGCAGTATTAAAAATCAAATAGTGTTAAGAAATTCAAACGGACTTGCACTTTTACGGATGTTCTAAATCAGTAATTTAGATGTTACAATCTAGCACACTTGCTTTTTATTCTACTACCAAACCTAACCTTACTTTTTGTATTTCTGCTTATACTGTATTGTTAGCATCTACTTTAAAAAACAGAAATCAACAGAGTGTTTGCATATATTTAAATATCGAATTTATATCTTATAGAAGAATAAGTAAATACTGATTTTTCGTTAACAAATGATGAATACAGGCAAAAATAAGGTTATGTGTCGAACGCAGAAGCAAGATAAATTTCTTAAAGGGCTGCAAAATCTCTGTCTTAAACTGCTGCCGTAATCGTTATGTTTAATAACGATAATCATAGGAAACTAAAAAACGTCTGTTATTTTTAGAGGTACAAAATGTCTCTAATATTTTCAATATTTTATTATTAAATTTAATGATACAATAAAATATAAAATTAAAAGGATATTATTTACAATTTTGTTTTAATTTGATATTTAATATTGATTATTCAAAGCATCTAAAAAAGATGATGACTGACCAAATCATCTCAGTTTTGGATGAGTGATCATGATGGTTGGTTAGATAATTGTTTATCCTAGGTAACGCTAAAAGCATTTTCTAAATTTCAATTTTACTTTTTGGAGACATTTTGAATTGAAATATGTTATTTATAAAAGCAAAAAAATCGGCTTCTTTGTTTTATAAAATTAGAAATATTACTAAACCGCTTTGTCTCTTCGCTAATTTTGCTCAGATTATCTTAAATTTATTGAAATGTGTATTAGCTCATTTTTAAATTGTACCGAATAAAAAGGTTTTTTTTCATCAATTTATACGCTAAAAATGTAATAGTCAAGAGCCGTAAGCGGCGAACTTTCGTCATTTTTAAAAGCTGAAAGTTTGGCAGCGCATGCTCCCAACTAGAAGCGATTATGAAGTTTGACTCATAATGGCTGGCGAAACTCCAGGTACCAAAGGTAAATGAGATTGAAATTTAACTTTTGTCATTTTGTACAAAGCTGCATTTTATATATGTTACTTGGGTACCTATTAAAAAATATTTCACACTTGCCAGACAGTTTTGACGGTTCAACCTCGGCGACAAACATGTGACACGATGCCGCCAGTACACAAAAAATGATAAAGCGAATAAACCCTCTTGTGAATAATGATTTATTGTAGCAAAATATTCAACCCGTCAGTACGCCACAGTTTATAACAGGCCAGAGACGAAATAAGAAGAGGTGTTTTAAGTACGTGATACGTGTTTTCACAATGTTTTTATTTATTTATCTCAAAAATATGTAATCCAGGCTCTGTCAGAGGGGTATGTGTGCTTTTGAAAGGGTTTGTTTACTATATGTTTTATTGTACTTGGCAGCATCGCTTTCCAAAATGAAATAAATATGGTCTTAACTTTTATGGTACCTGCCAAAGCTACTAAAAGCCAATCTTAATAGTCTTCCATCGCTTTTGTATCTATGTTGGAACGCCGCTTTTATCTCTCAGCCTACAAAACGACAGGTCTGCCGCTCACGGGTTCTTATTCTATAAGTTTTTAGGGATTTTTGAATTTTTTAACAAAAAAATATCGATATGGGAGCAACTTTGTTATTTTAAATGAAACACCCTAAACACTTTTCAATATTCATAAAATGTAATTATTTTCAGGTTAAAAAAAAAGTTAATATGGGCTATGTTAAAGAAATAATGCATTTATTGACCTCCTCTAAAAAAAGTTAATCAAAATCAGTTATCTTTCTCAAAAACAATAAGGTCACTGTCCTTAACTCGATAATGGTAACGATAACAATTTAGTATGAAAAGGTCTTATCTTACAGTTTATAAAACCGTGAAATTTGAGAACAATGGTCTAATAACAATTTATTGTCTTAGTAATGTCGTTGTAATGCCCCGTCTGAACAACATTGCTAAATAGGAAAAACACGTGTTTTTATAGATATGGATTTTAAGAACAACGCATATGAAACAATGGGTGTGTATTAGGTACAGAGGTTTTCTCAGATTCAGGATAAACAATAAATACAGGGTAATTTAAAATTTGATCACGAAACTTAAGGGGGTGATTCTACTTGACAAAATAAGGGTGAGAGCTTCATATAATTTTTTTCAAAATTTCATTCGTTTTCGAGTTACAAACCGTCAAAGTTCAATTTTTATTTTGTTTTTTTCGCCATATTGCAGTTATTTTTAAACCAATCCAGTTGATATTTGGCACACAAATCGAGCTTTGCAGATTCTAAAATTTTAAGACAAAAGTACTTTTTTAAATACCGCCAGAGGGCACTTTACCTAAAACTTAAATTTATTTACATCATACTTTTATTTTGACAGATACCGAAAAGGCGCATTTATAACAATCAAAAACTTAAAGTAGTACTCTTTATTAAATTCGATAAGCTCACCGTTTAGGCACCAATAGACATCAAGTTTTCATCAATTTCAATCAAATTACCTACATACATACAGGGTGTCCAGTAACTCAACCGACAAACTTAACAAACGATTCTACAACAGAAAAAAAGAAAAACTTCATATAAACATATGTCCTAAACGTCTTAGTTTTTGAACTACGGGGTGTTAAAATTTATAAAAAAATAAATATTTAACACACCGTAGTTCAGAAACTAAAACGTTTAGGACATATATTTATATGAAGTGTTTTTCTTATTTTCTGTTGTAGAATCGTCCCGTAAAGTTTGTCGGTTGAGTTACTGACACCCTGTATATATGTAGGTAATTTGGTTAAAATTGATGAAAACTTTGATGTCTATTGGTGCCTAAACGGTGAGGTTTATCGACTTTAATAAAGAGTACCTTATTTTTTAAGTTTTTGATTGTCTATAAATGGCGCCCCCAGCTTTTCGATATCTGCCAAAATAAAAAGTTATGATGTAAATAAATTTTAAGTTTTAGGTAAAGTGCCCTTTGGCGGTATTTAAAAAAGTACTTTTGTCTTAAATTTTAGAATCTGCAAAACTCGATTTTTGTGCCAAATATCAACTGGATTGGTTAAAAATAAATGCAATATGGCGAAAAAACAAAAATAAAAATTGAACTTTGACGGATTGTAACTCGAAAACGAATGACATTTTGAAAAAAAATTATATGAAGCTCTAACCCTATTTTGTCAAGTAGAATCACCCCCTTAAGTTTCGTGATCGATTATTGAATCACCCTATATATGTGATTTAAGGTTTAAGGTGACATATCTACATCCACCTATCTTTTTCAATAATCCTTGTTTTAGTTTTTAATTTAAATAATATTTAAAACCATGTAGATCAACGTGAATAAGTTAAATTTAGTCTTCTATCAATGTTGTGTAAATTTTAAAAAAATATATATATTTTCCGATAAAAAGTGGCCTTCCTAGTATTTCTAAAATATTTTATCCCCGATTTGATCTTTAACATGAGGAGGATGCACACCTCATGATATATACTTATAGAAAAAAATTTGGTATACACATTTTTTTTTATTGTTGAATTTGCGAAAAACTTGTTTTTTTTTATTTTTCCTTTTGTGTATTTTTATGGCCAAATTACAAACTTTGCAAAAATCCGCATTTTTTTATAATACGGTTTTTTAAAATGTTTGAATTAAAACTGTACAGTGAAAAAATTAAACTGGCTAAAGTTTTTTTTAATGTAGTTAGCTTTGCAAAATTTAGGATTTGACAAAAAAAAACACACACAAATAGAGAATTTGCAAGCTTCGTCTATTTAGCGGCCCAAAATGGGAAATTTGGAGTTTTAAAAACAGCTTTAAATTGGTCACGTAATGGTCATAAATGTTCATTAGGTATGACAAATTGATCATCCATACACCAACTTTTACAGGTTATCAAAAATTTTTCATTTAATACAGAACTCCTTAATCTTGCCAACCAACTAATTAATTATACTGACCAATGTTGACCATTTTGTGACCAATTGCATCCTTTTTGATTGAGCCATGTATGATTAATTTGAGGCGCTAAAATTTTTCGCTGATCTTGATATTTTAAACACGCTGTAAAAGTTGGTGTATGGATGACCAATTCGATGTGACCATTTATGACCATTGCGTAACCAATTCGAAGCTGTTTTGCAGACCTCAAATTTCACATTTTGGGCGGCTAAATAGATGGATGGGGCTGAATTAGCCTAGTTAGATTTTCCCTGGGGGCGGACCAGAGCATCACCTGTTTTTGAAAATTCCAAAATATTTTTTCAAAGAATTCTTCTTTAGATAAATAGTATTTGGTATATATTTGGTATCGGTCCCATGTTTCAGTTTTTAGATAAAAAAAAAATAGAAAATTTCAGGGGCCGCCCCTGCGTTAAAAATTATTTATTAAACTTCAGACATTTTTTGAAAAACAATAAAGTCATTGTCCTTAGCTAGATAACGTCAACGATGGCAATTTAACATAAAAAGTTTTATTTTACAGCGCATAGGACCATGAAATTTGAGAACAATAGTCTAATAGCCATTTATTGTCTTAAGTAATGTTGTCAACGTCCTATGTATGTAAACCAGAGGCGTAACCACCCTTACCAAAAGACCTACCTAAAATTATGCATCATTTTTATTTTAAAGTAGGTAGAATAAAAGTTTTTATTCAGAGTGCATAAGGCCATAAAAATTCAAATAAAATGGTCATATATCAATATTTTCCTTAGTAACACCGTTCTAATGTATACACGTCGCGTCGTGTCAGCTCGATACATTCAATTAAATTTCGTAAATTCAAAATGTAAAAATCTTTCTGATAGGATGATGCCTCGGTCTCGCTTTGTCCTTGCTTTAGACCGTCTCCTTTCCACGCATTGCCAAAAACTGCCCATGGACGTTTTTAACTGGCACGACATGTATACTGTTTGATATTGCTAAATAGAGAAATCACGTTTTTTAATAGATCTAGATTCTTGAAACAAAATATAATGAGTTGTCCAAGATTTTAAAAGATTCTTCTAAGAAATGCCTCACAGGCACAATCATTTTTCCTTTAGACTAAAAAGTTTGTCACCGTCTCCAAGTGCTTTCAAGATTAATTTGAAATGGTAGGTATAAACAAAAAACACTAAAGCTTGGATTTTTTTTTGAGGCAAAAATATGTTTTTATCCTATGTGTCTGTATGTATTCAAAATTAGACTTTACAATTGCTTGTTCTACAGCACTACAACATTTTTAATAAGGTTCTTCTACAGCACTACAATATTTTTAATAAAGATGGGTCCACATTTAATTCATTCTGAAAGCTGATGCCGCCAAGTACACAAAAAATGATAAAGTACAGAAGCTCTTTTGTGAACAATGATTTATCGCAGCAAAAAATATTCATCCCGACGAATTTCTAGTACCACGCCACGTGCCATGGTTTTATAGTAGGACAGAGGCGAAATAAGAGGATGTGTTTTAAGTACGTGATACGTGTTTTAGGAATGTTGTTTTTTATTATTTATTTAAAATCCAACAAAAAAGCGTCTTTGTCTTTTTGCCCCATATCAAGATGTAGAGAATTTTACTTAACAGGCCGAAAGTGCCTCTTTATAAGGCCTTCCCAAGGGCCCCAAATTTATCTTTTTTAGAATTATTTTTTTTAACATTTTCATAAAATTTTATAAATGCATCATTTATATGCAACAATAATGCTGTGCATTATTTTACAAGGATAACTTTTATTGTTATTAATTAAAAACAGAGGTTGCCCATAATTTATTTAATATTTGGCAGTTAATATTGCATAAATTCATCTAAAAATATCTTCATACCTAACCAAATTTATATTGGAAACTACAAAAACAGGATGTGGTTGTACATTTGTAATTACTAATTTGCTATAGTTTTTAATTATACCGCCCGAATAACAAGTCATTTTTGAATGTGTAATTAACTTTTACCAAAATATTTATGGGAAACAAGCTTTAAAAATATTAGTATTGTAGGAAAAAAAATCAGCACTGTATTTTGCTATTAGCCTCTTAAACATAATATTTTTATGCCATTTTAACCAAAATAACTTGTATGTGCTTAAAAATACTTTTAATTTTATTGACTTTAAAAATTATAATTATCAGTTTGATTTCAAATAAACTCTACCAAACATGGGCCTATTTTACTTCTGCAAACGATGAAATTTCTGAAATAAAATCATGATCATTATCCAATTAAAATAAAAATCTACTCACCAGTAATAAATTGTTGACTTTGCCTAGTTTGTTCTTTACTAAAATTAACTTTTCTTCTAGCTTTCAAAACTTTCCTTCCCAAATTCTTTACAGCTCCATTAAAAACATTACAACTAGCAGATTTCACATCTCTATTTTGTCCATTTCTATCGTTCTCTACATTTTCCTGAGGGTCATTTTTGGATCTTTCCATTAGTTCAATAGTTTCTATATCAAATCCAAATCTATTGAAAACTCGCCGTTGGTCCAACAAATATTGTTCCTCCAACATACGTTTAGTATCATCGGAATCCGCTTTTCCAAAAAGGCACTTTTTGATTCCCGAAGGCTTCTTGTGAGGTGGCACTCTATCCAGAAAATTTTCGTGGAGTTTAGGGTGGAAAATTCTCCGCTGGTTACTTTCCAGGATGATTATCTTGCAGATGTTTTCTCTACCGGTATTTTCCATTTCTATCAAATCACTGATGATCACAATATTGCAAATAAAAAAAAAAGTTTTATATTCACAAATTAAATAAATTTATCGAGATTAACGCGCGGCTTCGCGGACGACTCTAGGGTTATAAGCTCGCTGATGGAGCTTAGAGAAAGGTTGAACGAATAATGACATATATCTTGCGCTAAGTTTTACAGGTAGCGAGCGCCCCACTCCTGTCAAATTTGTGTTTGGCGCACATGGGAATGGAAAGCTGGGTTTGAATAAAAATGACACTACGCCGTGGTACTGCCGCTAAATATCCATCATAGATGGTCGAAAGAGCTTTCAGCCTCCTTGTCTAAACTGTGAGATACAAAGCTTCAATTTTGTGTATGGTTTGTTTAGTAATTTTAGAGTGGAAGTGCTAAGTGATCTAAGTGCCAAAATTGGAAATTCTCAGAAATCAAAGAAAAAAGTAAATAACGTTATGCTGGACAGACGAGTGGCGTTAACTTTAAATCTCGTTTGCAATCGCTAGGGTGAAATTGGCACTGTTGTTTTAAAGTGGAATATTGGAGCTGCGAAATAGAACATACAGGGTGTCAACAAATTTATTAGACAAGCCATAACTCCTAGAGAATTGGACATATCAAAATGAGACTTGGTATAGTTAAATGGTATAGGAAGAGGAGAGGTTTCGCATATTTTTCACTATTCAGTCACTTCCGGTTTAACCGGAAATGGCTCCAATTGTGAATTTTTAAATGGAACACACTATACAGCGTGTCTTCGGATGTTGTTAACAAATGAGAAACTTTTTAATTAGAAATTTTACGACAAAAAGTTATTCTTTATAAAAAGTCCTGCTTGATAAGAAAATACATTTCTACAAATATATTTAAAGGTTGGATGTACAGGGTGGCTTAAAAATTACTTGTTTCCAAATTAAAATAAGGGATATTTCCTAACTACGGTATCAAACTTTAAAGGGTGATTTCTTATGTCATTTTATATAGAAAAGTTCTTATAAACGTATGTCCGGAGTTGCTACGTTTCTGAGATACAGGGCGTTAAATATTTTTTAAAGGTCTGTTTGTTTTTAAATATCTTGAATACGAAGCCAGATACAAAAAAATGTACTACAATAAAAGTTGTATTTTTAGTTGCTTTAACGGAAAAAAATATAAGAACTGCATAAAAAGCCAGTGGCGTACATTTTTCTCTCAATAATATTCGCTGTTGTGCCCAAGGTCTGCATTTTTTGACATATCAATGACAGCTCTAAATGTCAAGGTTACAGCTGAGCACCAAAGCAACCGCTACCGCCAGTCAGACAGCCGAGGTCCTTCCGAAAAAAGGAGAAAAACCACATATCAATAAAATCTGCCAACCTAAAATTTTTGTTTTCCTGACGTTGCCGTGGGACCATATTTATTTCATTCTAAAAGCGATGCCGCCAAGTACACAAAAAATGATAAAGTAAACAAACTTTTTCGAAAGCATATAGCCTCTGACAGAGCCTGATTACATATTTTTAGATAAATATATAAAAATATTACGAAAACATGTATTACGTACCTAAAAACATCCTCCTATTTCGTCTCTGGCGTACCATAAAACCTGTAACGCGTGGCGTAGTCGTCGGGTTGAATATTTTTGCTGCAATAAATAATTGTTCACAAAAAGGGTTTATTTGCTTTATCATTTTTGTGTACTTGGCAGCATCGCTTTCAGAATGAAATAAATATGGGTCTAACTATACCTCCCGGAATATAAACACCTGTTCACAAGAATAAATATATTAACCAGAAGGATATCTCTTTTACCTTGAGCGGCGCAGGCTGTGACCTTCGAGGGCTACTAAACCGAAATTCTAAACCGAAATTGCCAGTGCAGTAGTGAAAGGCGAAGCAACGACTCGGTAACGGTCAATGTATTTTATATAGTTTATTGCGATACGTTTTATTTTTCTGGACTATAATATTCTGTTTAGTGATTTTTCTGTGAATTGTGTAATTAATTACCTATCATGGAAGAAGACTTTGTTTTGTTACCATAAAACATATAAAAATGCTAATTTAGACGTATTTGGAAATTTGAATATGCCTCACAATGACTTCGTAAAGTTTATTTCATTATTAGAAACTTTATTTCAAATAAATTTTGAAAGTATTGTAATACAAAAAAATTAATTCAAAAGTTTGAAAATATCTGCAAAAATACTAGTTTTTACATCCTTGTGAAAATTTTCCAATTAATTATTTAATTAAATTATTTGGTAGAGTTAGATTATTCCATACACTCAAATGTATAAACAAGAATTTCAAAAATGTTAAAAATAGAAAAATTGTCATATGGAAAAATAAATAGACACTTGTGTAAATTATACAATACATATTTTAAAAAACTGAAGCGTATCCAGAGTAAATATTATGATAGAAATGTCAATTGCCCAACGATTTTATTATTTGTCTGATCAATACCCCAGATTGATGAGAAGATTGGTGCGATCTGGTAGCTAGGACTTACCGAATTATTTTTTAGCTTTTAGTACAATAAAACCGTGTAACATAAAAAGTTTTTTTACATAATTTATTTTCAAGTTTTTAGTTTTGTTGTTAGTTGATACTTCTCATTCTATTGAGTTCGCCTTACTATAACTAACCAGAACTAACCAACGATTCTATATTAGTAAGTAGTTGTGGAAAATATGTAATTCGCCATTTTGCAGCAGCGTCCATCTTGAATTTTATTTTTTTTATAGTGAGCTCTATTCTACCAACCAAGCCCTTTCATTTGATACCCATATTGAGGTAGTTGTGAGAAAAAATATGTAATCCGCCATTTTGTGGCGGCGGCCATTTTGGATTTTAATTTTTTTATAGTGGGTTCTGTTCTACCAATCAAGCCCTTCCATTTGATACCTATATTGAGGTATTTGTGAAAAATAAATGTAATCCGCCATTTTGTGGCGGCGGCCATCTTGATTTTTTTTTATAGTGAGCTCTATTCTACCAACCAAACCCTTTCATTTGATACCCATATTAAGGTAGTTGTGAGAAAAATATGTAATCCGCCGTTTTGTGGCGGCGGCCATTTAGGATTTTAATTTTTTTATAGTGGGTTCTATTCTACCAATCAAGCCCTTCCATTTGATACCCATATTGAGGTATTTGTGAAAAAAAATATATAATCCGCCATTTTGTGGCGGCGGCCATCTTGGATTTTATTTTTTCATAATGGGTTCTATTCTACCAATAAAGCCCTTTAATTTGATACCCATATTGAGGTTGTAGTAAAGTAATATGTAATCCGCCATTTTGTATCGGCGGCCATGTTGGATTTACAATCATAAAGAATATGTTGTATTGTATTGTCATCAAGACTAAGGAAGTGTACCAAATGTCAGATCGATCGGTCGTCAGAAAGGGGATCAAATTTCAATTACTAGATTTGACCCAAAAAATAATTCCAAATAAATAACAAACAGGTCAAGTAAAACCGTTTAAAAATAGTTTTTACATCCTTGTAAACAATTTCCAATTAGTTATTTAATTAAATGGTTTGTTACAGTTAGACTATTCCATACCCTCAAATGGATAAATAGATACTTCAAAAATATGAAAAATAAAAAAATTGTCATATGCGAAAATAAATAGACACATTTCATAATAATTATTAATATATCTCAATAAGACATATTATTAAAGTATCTGTTTTATTTGATTGCATAGATGTTATAAAATGCATTATAATAATATTAAAATATATTTTTAAGAGATAGGCGCCTAAACATGTTAATTTCTTAGGTACGCTCATGAAACGCCTGCAAAATATGCAGTTCGAGGTCATGAGACGCGCTAGAAGACATCAAAGAAGCCGCCTTCGAGATATCCTTCGTTTTTTCTTACTATACAGGATAATCTCGAAACATGAACCTTACGCTTAGGTTGTACAAAAAAACGTAAATAATACTAGATCTTTTTGGTTTTTCATACATTTTTGGTGCATGAAAATTCCTGAAAAAAAATAAAATTAAATAAAGTTTTGAATTTTCTTTAATAAAGTCAAGACCCTGTGTTCACTTACCTATTAGTAGAATCAATAAACATTTTCGTAAACCCAAAAATAAAAGTTTTACATAAAACAAAGAAAAAAATAAAAACAAAAAGTAATAACCAAAGACAAAATCCATAAATAACAATTTACAACTTTTAAATTATCATGAGAAAAGAATGGGAGTCTCATGTTTATATACCTGAACCGGCTACCGGACTTGCATTGTTATCTAAACACGATATTTGAAGAAGAAAAGACGATTATTTTTACCATTAAAAAGTAGATAAAAGTCCTCAATACCAATGTTTATGGTACTACCCACCGACAATTATACAACATCGTAAATTATCTATTTTGCGGAGAGTGGTACCACTAAGTTTGTATTTAGTCTTGGGAAATCTATATTTTTTTTAACACGCTTTTATTAGCTTGGGTTGTATGTAAGTATGTATGTATGTATGTAACGGAATCTTTAAGCTTAATTTTCACCAACTTTCAGCGATTCGATTTCTTTGAAACTTTGCATACGTATCAAGGACCCATGACAATGCAATAATCTGCAAACAGTATCCCGTTATCCTGATTAGGATCGCCAGGATAAATAAATTCCTTTATAGATTTTCTGTAGGAGAGTAACAGAGAAAGAGCTAGTGCGCGATCTGCGCATGCGTGCAGTTTCGGACGTACTCTCAGCATAAGGCTGACAGAAACTTGTTCGGAGTAGTTGCGTTCTGAAACCCCATGCAACAGTGAAGCTTTAAATTAAATGATTAGATTACAGAAATAGTTCGTGAAACATTTCAATATCACATGTCCGCAGAAATAATTGATATATCGAACAAAAAATGAAAAATAAATAACAGTTTAAAAAACACGCTTTTATATGAATCGAACTAAAAATTAGAAAATAATTTTCATTAATAAGAGTTTGTATTACAGTAATAAAAGGTCAAACAATGAATCATAATTATATTCCTTAAAATAGAATTATAATAAAATTTAAGATAATAACAGAATAATTCACTTCAGAATAAAAGCCCCCTTAAAACAAAACAGCTCCAAAATCAATGAGCGCATTCAGGGAGTACTCAGACGCTTAGCCACTGGGTAAGCGAAGTGTCAAAACTGTCAAAAGAAAGCCATATTATTGGTTTAATACGCGCATTTAGTTCTGACGTCACGACGAAGGCAAGGAATCCAAACAATAGATTTTCGTGCTGAGAGTTAAAATATCGCGATTTGTGTGAGTTTTTTGTGTGTTATAGAGTGTTTGTGACTAGTGTAGGCTATTTGTAACACTGTAACTCTAAATTTTCGTGATTATTTGGGATATTCATTCACCTAACCTAAATATGTGGACAAAAGTATAATTTTTACGAACTTCATTAATGCTAAAAGGTTCCTCGTAATCCATTTTGACAAAACTAATATAAAATGTCTTAAATAGTGCCACTAATGTAACAAAAATAAAAAATAAATTATATTTTCCTAGAGACCTTTGTTTGTTTTTAAGCAGAGAAGAGAGGCTTAGAGGGGTTTGTTTGGATTCCATACAAAGCCTTAAAAATATACCTCTAGAGTCAGCCTTTATGGCAGTGTGAAAAAGCGCATGAGAAAGAAATATGACAAGAGTATAATCTATCGCTTTTGGTTCTGCTGACCAGTATGATTATCCAGAGCTAAAGTTTATTGCTTTTTAAGCATGCGATTGTTTGCAGAGCTAAGCGGCAAGACTGCCTCTAATAGGTATGTTCTTAAGGGTTCGAAAAACGTCAACGTCGTGTGACGTCACACTAAATGCGCGTATTTGTTCGATTTTAATACTCCGCTTACTCAGCGGCTGAGTAATCCTAAATGCGCCCATTGACATTTTGTTTTAGTTGTAAGAATCTTAAATTATATGGTGCCTTTCCTATTCCGGTCTGGCGCCTTACCAATAGGGACATAGATAATTATTAGTACATTAGAAAAGCTAAATTGACTTTAGGAGGTCAAATAGTACCTATTTATCGAGGATAAGAAAATAATGTGGGTAGTCATAAGAAACTACTTATTTGTAAGCACATAAAGAAAAGCCTTATTATTTTGCAAAAAATATATGCATTAGTTTATAATTTTGTATACAACATAGAGCAAAATATAATAAACTACCTTAGGTAAGAAGTTGATTGTTTGCAAAATACATGGTGTCAATGTTTTTATTTCATTTTAATTATTAAAAAAACAATATATTTTTTTTTCGTTTTTTTTTATCTTTGGACATTCCACGAAGGCTAAAAGCCTAAATACTAACGTACCGTGGGTGTCTTAAGCAGGGTAAGAGGAAGTTTGTTAACAATGGACTTAAAAACTTAAAGATTTGGGGGGAAGGAAAGACCTCCGCTGGCAGCAGGTTCCACAGTCTAGAAACTCTAGGGATAAACGAACGAACGAACGAAATGGGAAGTTGGGGGCCTGTCAATTGAACTGTATAGGGATGCATCCGCGCGGCACCACGAGTTTCTCCGTTGGGAACTGCAAGAGGAGGGACTATACTGGATAATTCGTCGGAGCAGAAGCCGTAAAAGTATCTATAGAAGAGGCGATAGATCTCCCACAGCTCGACGATGGGCAAGAGAAGGAAGTCTTTGAGTAAGTAAAGGATCATCAATAAGGCGAACAGCCCTTCCTTGCATGGCATCAAGAATGCTGAGGGTTGTAGGGGATGCCATTCCCCAGACATGAGAACAATATTCCAAAGAGGGTCGAATTTGGGACACATACAAAGTGTATAAATTGGAAGGAGAAAAAATACTTTTTGGCTCGGAAAATAATTCCAAGCTTTTTGAAACCGCGGTGGCTATAGATACAATGTGTTTATGCCAGTTAAGGTTATTCTCAAATGTGACGCCCACAAGGTAACATGTGTCCCCACTCTGCAAAACCTGGCCACTCATAAGCAAAGAATGAGTGTTTGATGATTTTTTTTCGATTGGACGAAAATCTACATATTTCCAATACGTTGAGGTTAGAAACCTCCAAAATGCATTATTCCTGTAGGTAAAAAGCATTGCTAGGCTGTATTTTTGGCCATTGCTGGGAATATTTTCTTTCGGACGATCATACCTTTTCCTATGCTTTCTATATTAACTGCATTTGGCTGATGACGTTTATCGAAGTCAATCAACAATACATGACAGAGTAATACTGCCACGACATTTATAATATTTATTTTTATTAAATTAAAAAAAAAGTATATTTTATGATCCCTGAAATAAAAGCTAAAATATTATTTTGATCAGAAGAATTTGCCGACTTATTTTTATAGTAACTTTATGTCTGACTAGCGGACCCGTGCCTACTTTGTTGGGCGTTTATATCTGAACTTTTTGTTTAACACTCCTGAATAGAAGTACTTCCAAAGATTAGCGGCTACAAACAAACAAACTCACAAACAAAGTTACAAACTTTACCTCTTTATATATTAAGTGTAGAACTAAAATATAACTTAAATAAAAAATTTAAAGTACTGTTTTCTTTGTTGTTGAACCAAGTTTATTTACTCATTGGAACAAATTGATATATTACATTATCAAAAATCATAATCTTATTAATTTTATTGCTTAAAATATCTAAATTTCATATTATATGTAAACCTATTCTTGGTTAATAGCTATTTATTATATGAAAACGTAGATTTACTTACTCTAAGACAGTAAATATATGTTTTTGTATAACAAATAGCTATTAATCTAAAATAGATTTGGATATATTATGAAATTTAGATATTTTAGGCGATAATATTGATAAAATTATGATTTTCAATGATGCAATTTATGTTCCAATGGGTGAAAAACTTGGTTTCAACAACAAAGAAATCAGTAATTAAATTTTTCTTTAACTTAAATTGTAAATAACTTTTAAAAGAACGACTTAATGTAAACACATTTTAAAGACCTTTTTTTGTAGAACATTAAAATTTCCTTTAGAGAGTCTATTTTGTTTTTCTCTGCATATTTATTTTTCAATAATTACAAAAATTTTAGAAAAAAAAGGTGAAATCCTTACAGAGAAATGCCCAAATATAAAAAATGATTTTGTAACTCAAAAAAACGGTGAAAATCATAAATAATAGAACCTGACATCAGTTTGATCTCTATCTCTGAATCAGACTGCACAGACTACATTGACCGGGAACTGAACGGGACTCAACATTACCCGAGTGAGTTCAGTATCACTAAAAATGAAAATCTGCTTCTAACCTTTTATGTTGGAGTTGTCATTCTGGGGCTCAATCGATTCTTTGTCAGTCTCTTCTCAGGTTTGTAATCTAAAATACATATTTAAAATATAACTAGTGGTATTTTTTCCAAAGCCTATTTTAAATTGTTAAACTAAATCGCCTAGTCCTTAACTACATACAGAAAGTACTTACTGTAGTCCTAAGTTCCGGCTCTGAACAATTGCTATCTAATGAACTTCTGTCAGTGGTGGAACTATTAGCTTTGTCTAAATTTCTCTGGACTTGTCAAAAAATTGTTACTCATCGACTTCCGGGCTGCATTCTTCTTCCTGCATTTTTTCTTTTTCTTGCTATTTTGCTTTCACCAGGATAGAATTCATTGGACTTTGACGGTAATTTTTCTTCTTGTAACTTAAAATAAAAAAATAATAAAAATAAAAAAATAAAAAAATTCAATAAAAATGAATTATTTGTTTTACAAAACTAATGCGGTTGTAACTCATCTAAAAAGTGTGTTGCTTTAATTAATTTTATAATGTGTCAAAACACATACTTAATAAAATAAACCATTATTAGTTTAGTATCTTTCTATAAAGGAAAATATAAGATTAGAAATTATATTTTAGGTAATGGTGTTTTTAAGCATTAATAATTACTTACTGCATTTTTTCTGAAACAAACAGATCCCCTTTATTTAGTGGTTCATCAAGACTATCCATTTTAAAAATAGTTTCCGGAAACGTCATTCTGACTACGGCTGAGATCATCTTCGTCACTTTTTCTTGATACTGTGGTTAGAGAGTATGTTACATCTTCTGCTGATACGCCACCATCTATATTTCCTAGACCAATCTAAAACAACATACAGTTAAAAAAAAATGATTATATTAATATATTTTCAATAAGTCAAGCATTTATAAAAATGGGTTTTTAAGGACTTTAAAACTTCAACTAAACGTTATATTTACCACAACCTGTGCCTTTTTTATGCATAATGATATGTAGATGACATTAAATAATTAATGGGAGAAAAAATATTGCCCAATTACTACTAAATAGTAAAAATACTTTATAAAATAATAACCTGGTTCAAAAAAAAAAAAAAAAAAAAAATAAAATAAATAAATAGATAAAAGAAATATTGTGTTTTAACGCTTGATTATATCAAAAACAGTTAGTCTAGTAAAACATTTTAATAAGACGTTTTTTGTACGAAAAATAATTTTCTAGAGATACTTATTTATTATTATTATTATTATTATAAAGGCTCAAGTTTTTCACGAAACTTTCTTTTTGTCACTCTAAACAATATTTTTCAAAAAATAAAAAGTCGATTTTTTGACCCAGTCTACCCTGTATACATATATACAGTGTGTCCAAGATAAGGATCCTAAGCATGGGAGTCTCAGTACCTATTGGAGATACAGCTTAGGTTAAATTAGGAAAAAGTTGTGTCTTTTAAAGCTCATTTAGATGCCGTTTAGAAACTTGAAAAATTTTCATGGCCTGCTGAGATATTTGGCAAAAACGAAAAATTTGACTGTATCGATTTTATTTTTTTCTGACTTTATTTGAAGAGATCTAAAAAACTAATAACACTTTTTCATTGGCAGTTTTTAGCTACTACATGATGGTATTTTTAAATTTTATACCCGACGTTTCGTTTTCAAGAAACCATCATCAAATTTATTTTTTATATGGCTCGAAATAAAAGTATACCCTGTATCTGATCCCATTTTTTATTACAAATTTAACAATGTATTACATGTCATATTTTAATTTTTAGTTAAAATAAAAATTGTATTTTTTTTATTTTTTAAAGTTATTTTTACGTAGGCCTTGCAAACAAATGATTGGACGTTAATACCTGTTACCGTATCTGTAACATAATTTAATATCATTATAAAATAGTATTTGTCCTTATTACCCTGTTTGTCGATTTGTTGTTTTTAGAGCAGTTGTTCTTATTGTTACTGTTGTCCCTATTATTGTTTATTGGTGAATAGCTAATATCTTATTGTATTATTACGGTCGAATATGCCGGATGGCCATTATATTCATGAAGATAAGTTTGACATGCTAACATGCTACATTTTGTGCTGCAAAAATAAATAAAGGTATTATTTCTGCAGTTAATGAATTATGGTAAATACATGGACCTGGTATTTTAGTTTATAAAATTCCACACCACATATTAAACCCAAAACGTTCTTGATGTTTCGATATTTTCTTAACACGCGGATTTTGTTGAGCCTAGTAATGCGTATTGCGTATAAAGACAACAGTAACAATAAGAACAATTGCTCTAAAAAAACAACTTGACAAACAGGGTAATAACGACAAATACTATTTTATAATGATAATAATTAATTATGTTGCAGATACGGTAACAGGTATTAACGTCCAAGCATTTGCTTGCAAGGCCTACTTAAAAATAACTTTAAAAAATAGAAAAAATGCAATTTTTCTTTTAACTAAAAATTAAAATATGACATGTGATACATCGTTAAATTTGTAATAAAAAATGGGATCAGATACAGGAGGTACTTTTTTTTCGAGCCATATAAAAAATAAAGTTGATGATGGTTTCTTGAAAACGAAACGTCGGGTATAAAATCTAAAAATACCATCATGTAGAAGCTAAAAAGTGCCAATGAAAAAGTGTTATTAGTTTTTTTATATCTCTTCAAATAAAGTCAGAAAAAAATAAAATCGATATAGTCAAATTTTCGTTTTTGCCAAATATCTCAGCAGGCCATGAAAATTTTTCAAGTTTTTAAACGGCATGTAAATAAGCTTTAAAAAACACAACTTTTTCCTAATTTAACCTAAGCTGTATCTCCAATAGGTACTGGGATTCCCATGCTTAGTATCCTTATCTTGGACACACTGTATATAAAAATAATAATAAGTAAAAAGGCAAATGCTCCATTTATCTAGACTCTAAAGGTCGTTCTTATATATAATATAATTAAAAATAATGTAAAACACAACCCAACGGACATTCCCACGTACTTCTACCAAAACGCTTTGAAAATTTATGAGCATAAAATTAACATTATTTATGGAACGCAAAATATCACTATGTGGCGACTGATGTAATTTTAAATGTAACAGGTTGAAGTGGTCACTGAAATGCATCTAAAAAGGAAGTACACGACTAATATTTTTAGGGTAAAGTGGCTTTAATATGGTTCCCACCATTTAGATAATGTTTAATTTAAACGCCCTATTTAATTTGTGCTTTAATCTTTTTGTAATTGGGGAAATAAAAGCTCATAAGTGATGTCTCTTAAAAAGTGGTAATAATAGCTATTTATGTATCAAGGGCGTTATTAGGACTATAATGCCCTGTAGGCATTATAGTCCAGTAAAGCCCGTGGTGCATACAATGCTTTATGTTTTACCCAAAAAGACTTTTTCAATGACTAATTACATTATCTATTCGCAATATAAAAAATAAGTTGCACCTGATATGTTGATGGTCTATGAAAATATAGTCATTTCGCAATACCATCGTCTCATATCTTTTTTAAAAGTTAAGTAGAAAGGAGAAAAATAAATATGGATGAATGCAGCAAAGATCACAATAACCCCTACGTGGGCAACCGCGCAGTACACTTATTGGCGTGACGCAAGGTAAATAGCTTACCGATCAGCCGAAAACGTAAACAGCAGGACCGTAGGTTTCTTAACATTTTGTATGGGAGTGCATTTATAAAGAAAATATACTAAGTAATTTGCAGGGGTATACATATTTAAATATTTTATTTTAAGTCTGTATCGTCTTTCTGCAGTCCCTATAAAGTGCAAGGCCGGACATATATGTGGGGACCATTTTTGTTGTATGTTCTATATTGCTCGGTCTGCACAGCCGTTTTATTAAGATTTAGCAAACGACAGCACTTAGAAGCACTGATCTCAATTCTAAATTCCATTTTATTGCTAAAACACACTGCTGTTTTGATTCATGAGGACCCACTTTTACTTAACCTCAAACCTGCACGCTATTTTATGTATTATTATCTTCCTTCTTAACACTACCTTGACACAACAAAACTGAATAGTTGGTATTTTATTATAAAAGCAATTAGATTTGGTGTGACTTGTTTGAGGAATAAATCTCAATTCATAAACTGATATTTCGTTCCCGTTGGCGTAGCAGTTGTCGTTCAGTTAAGTTTGGCGTGTAATGCCATTAAAATTGTTTATTTTTGGGGTTAGGATGCACTGACCTTATATTTGTAATTGAAACCACACAAAAAAAGCGAATCACAAATATTAAAATTGGTAATGTACCCAGTAAGTAATTATTGATTTAATTTGCCTACAAATGCCAACTTGAAATAAACTTGATAATGTAATAATCTTAAACTAGGCTTAAAGCGCAATGGAATCGCTTGGACTATTTAATTTTATTCAAAACATTCCACAGAAAGATACCTATGTTCCTTTTTTAACATACGAGCAATAAGCAATCTACAAGATATTATAAGGTATAAATCGTCCTCAATATCACAAAACGGCGTATCTTTATGTTTAATTTCACAGGGTGCTTTTAGGTATTTTATTTACTCTTTTTAGTAAAATGAAATAGGCTTAGTATTATATTTATATAACTTTTAAAGATATCAAAATCTAACATATGCCAATTTGTAATATTAAGACAACTTTTTTAAGCAATTACATCAGCTCTAGTCAATTTTCCTACTTTTTGAGATACGCCACATCGTTGATATTGCCGACAGAAATTGCCATGGCTGCACGTGTTATAATCCTTGAAAATATATGTCAAATCTGTCCAATTAAACGGCCATATTTTTATTTTGTGTAATTATAAATGCATCAGTCGAAATGCTAATACAGGGTGTCCGACTGTATTTAACCCATCACCGCGAATAATTTTAAAAAGAAATAAAATTATCAAAATGCGGTTTTCTGCGAAAAACCTTAGATTTTTTTAAGCTCTAAGTTTCCATGTGCCATTTGGTTGTGACATTTATTTCTTACGAAAACGGTCAATTTTCGTATATAGGGCAAGTTTGTTATTTTAAATGGAACCCCATATATATTTTTCTATAATCATAAATACAATTTTTCCCGCTAAAAAAAAATTAACCCATAACTATACCTGATAACGGTCGACCGTAGATTTTACGATCGGGAAATCCCAAATTATAAATTAAATTGGATGGTGTGACCCTGTCACCGCATAGGTAAACGTTTTCAGTGTTGCAACCACTATATTTATTAAATACTGCTAATTTTGTCAATGTTGCCAACACTATATTGGGCTTTAAATAAAAAATGCACATCCCGAAGAAGTCTAAAGTTTTGGAAGGAGAACAAATATTAAAATTTATTTAGAAGGCTCCTGATGATATCTACTTGGTACACAAAGTCATATTGGTAATGGGTGTTTTTGGAGGTTTATGACGAGATGAGTTGGTCAAAATGACTCATGAAGATAGAGGAACAGTCTTGGTTCTTCTATACAAAATGGCATTAGTGCTACCACCGCTGCTACCATCACAAAAACACCGACCATTCTATAGTGAGATCAGCTACATTTTCCGGGACATTTCATAATCGTAATTTTTATTTTGGAAATAAAGTTTAATTTATAGTATTGTTTAAAGAAAAATTATTTTTTGTATAAACTTGATCTTTATTGTGAGAGAAATAAAATTGGATAAGCAATAAAATTTCCATATTAGCGCATAATGCCCTAGGTGTGATAGCAGGTATTATTGCTACCATAACATATTCCGTTTCTAAGGTATTACAGATCAATAAAAGCGTGTTTTTAGTTTTTTAAACTATTATTTATTTCTAAATAAAATATTTATTGGCGCCTTTTGAGCAGTGGCGTAGCGTGGGTCAAAGGACGGGGGGAACTATTATTGAGGCGGCCTAACTCTTCATAGAGCAATATACTAATAAATATTTTTTGCTGGCACTAAGACAAGTACATTAAAATAAGTTATGTACAAATAAAAATGTGAATTATTTAAAAATTCTTTGATATCAATGTTATCATACCACGCTATAAATGAAAATATAAAAAGACAAGTACATTAAAATAAGTTATGTACAAATAAAAATGTGAATTATTTAAAAATCCTTTGATATCAATGTTATCATACCACGCTATAAATGAAAATATAAAAAGACAAGTACATTAAAATAAGTTATGTACAAATAAAAATGTGAATTATTTAAAAATCCTTTGATATCAATGTTATCATACCACGCTATAAATGAAAACTACAAAATTTGATTTTTTTTTGTTATTTTTGAATTAAAACCTTTCCTTTTATTTTTTTTTTAATAAAAATAAACAATTTTTAAAATACACTTTTGCAAAAACAAATATAAAATACGACTTAACTAAAACAAAACGCACTTTAAAAATTTATAAATATAAAAAAACCATTTTTAAAATATATTTTTGCAAAATTAAACATAAAATAGGACTTGACTAAAACAAAACGCACTTTAACAGTTTTAAATTAAACAAATATTTTTAAAACAAAAAACGCCTGGTCTTGGGGCGGATGTAATTTCGACCAAGTTTGGAGCAGGTACTAAAACACATGTAATTTCGACCAGAAGTAAAAGGGCGCGGGTAATCTTATACGCATTTTCGACCAAAAGGGTGCAGGTATTATTTAAGAATATGATAGATAACTTCGGTCATTTCTGGGTCTGACTTTTACATATTAAATTTTATTTTTCCCTACGCCAAAACTAAGGAAAATATATTTTTATGAAAATTTGCTCTTGTAGAAATTTAAGCAATT
This sequence comes from Listronotus bonariensis, assembly GCA_014170235.1. Classification (NCBI taxonomy): domain Eukaryota; kingdom Metazoa; phylum Arthropoda; class Insecta; order Coleoptera; family Curculionidae; genus Listronotus; species Listronotus bonariensis. The sequence goes on along the minus strand of JACEGR010004997.1, from coordinate 5,523 downwards.
TTCCATGATTTTGGTAAAAATCAATGATTTTTAAAAAGGGTGTAATTTTAATAATAAAGGTGGGAATAGAATTCTTAAGTGGATTTATAAAGTATTAGTCTTAGTTTAATTAAGGAATAAAAAAAGGTCTTGTTTACCAGAACTAACCATTTGTAAGTGTGCATTAGTCTTGGATTTAATTAAGGAATTTTAAAAAAAGGACTTGCTTACGAACTAACCATTCGTAATTCCCTAAAACTGTTTTGATTACCCTGTCGGGCGCCATACCGTAGTACCGGAAGGTAAGTACACAATTTAATATCCCTGGTCGAAAATAAACATGCCCTTATCTGGCCTTTTTGCTTGGGCAGGTAGACGAAGGGATTCTGGTCGAAAATACATCCGCCGTGGTCTTAGCACTTTTCATGTTATCCAAAACTGTGTCAGTCAACATCAAGAGCATAATCTGACTCGATGCTTATTAGGGTTAAATCGTTTAGCCTCTAAAAACACGAATTTTTACTTTGTTATTTTGTCACATATTTAATTATTAATTAAAATATGTGACAAAATAACAAAAGTAAAAATTTGTGTTTTTATTACATTCTACGTAAAAATGTATTGTCACAAAGTAACGGACTACTCAATAGATTCGTTTAGCCTCTGTTTGCCAATAGTGGTCCTTTGTTATGACTTTATTTTGCGTAAACGACTAAATGACCTTTCAGCGTCAGCGTTAGTAGTTTTATATTAAGTTTTATATAATTTTATTAAATTTAAAAATTGAAGTACTTGCTGAAGCCCTTCCAGAAAAAAAAAATTATGGGTGTTCCACTGATTGAGGGGGCACTAAAACAGAAGGGCCGGGGGACAGACACCCCCTGCCCCCAGCACGCTACGCCACTGCTTTTGAGGACTTTTAAAACCGAAAAATAAACATTAAAAAAATTAAACCGACTTTAAAACAGTTGACAAAAAGTTTTTTTATTGTTTTGGGGTCCGTTTAATTTTTTTAATGTTTATTATACTTTCCTCATTTTTACTTATTTCTTTTTCAAAAACAAAAATAGTTTTATTGTTTGATGTTTAGATATAATTGGTCATGGGAACAGACTCGAAAAAGCACCCTAAAAACGGTTATTTAAAGATCCCACACCTTCACACACGTGTGTGAACGTTAGCACTTATACAGCGTCCGTTAAAAATTGGGCCGGACACATTAAAATGTACCCAGTCGTAACGATAATGAATCTCGTTAGAAATAAAAGTAGCGTTTTAAAATGGGTCACCTGACTATATTTTTAAGGAATACGTAACTAATAGAAGGTGAAAAAAGTAGTTTAACCTAAATACATTATGTATCTACCTTTTTCTTTAATAGAAAATATGTAAGAAAAATATTAGTGTAAAACACTATTTATTCTTTTCAAAACAATTTTATTACTATAAAATCAACGGTCTCTTTATTTAACAAATTTTAGCTTATGTGTCTACGAAAGGATATATTGAACTGCTCTTAAAAATATTACTTAACTATTCTAAACACTTGAAAAGGTTTTATGTCGTAACGCGATCCCTAAACGCATATTTCTTTTTGGTTTATATTCGTCATCGATGGCATTCTGTCTCGGATATTTTCTGTTGATTACATTAGGTATTTCCTTTTTTCATTCATGCAATATTTTAGGTACTAAATCACAGTTTTATTTGCAATGGCGTAGCTAGGGCAGCAGGGGCCCTGGGGCAACAAAAAAGAGGGGCTTCTAAAAATTTTAAGAACAAAAAAGCCCTCATTACTTTTTAAGTTTCTTTAACTTTTTACTTTCTTTTTCTATCTTCATTCTTACTAACCAACACCCCAACAACTAAAAAAGGGAATTATACAGGGTGGCTAGTATTAATTGGAACGTACTATACAGGGTGTCTCTAAAAGGTCCGCACAATTCTACCACAAAATCTTTTGACAAAATGCAACGATATAACCCAATTTACCTTATTCGATATAATCGTTGGCAAGATGCAGAATGTTAAAGTTACCATATAATTTTAGGGTTTTTTAAAATTATTTCATTACCAGAAATTTCTTGACAAAATTCGATATGAGGGTTTTTTAAAATAAGAAATCGAAATCTGTTTATGTTCAAGTTGCTACAACTTTTTTAGCCTCTGTATAATATATCTCTGGTAAAGAAGATCTATTCTCTCATGCCGCTGCCTGACATTGGGCCAACTACGACAAACTTTCGCAAACAGCATTGTGTGGACGGGTAGTTCGTCTGCATTCGCCTTGATTGGCCAGACTTTTCTCGAATCCACTTGCTTATAGTTTTTCGCCCAAAAAGCCCCGTCACAACAAGTTAATATCGCCAGAAGCAATCGTTTTTAAGTTATTCCAAATTAAAGCTTTTGTTTTACACAAATAATTTCATTTGTATTTCTTTAACTATTCACGCCACCGAGGTGCCCAATTTTCGACAGTAAGTAAATAAAAAAATCCCCAAGAAAAAAATATTTTGTCTCTGTTCAAATTACCCAGTTTTAAATGTAATAGAAAGTGGCAAGCAAAAGAGAATTTTTACATCCTTTTTATTAAAAATTTCTCGTTCATAAGTCGAAAATCTGGTCCCCCAATATTTCTGAAAGATCTGTACAAAGTGCAACCATAAATTCCCTGCGCTTAAATGAAAAGTTGATCGTGTTTCAAAAAGATACAGGGTGCTAAAGTAAAAACAAAATAAATGAAAACTTTTAAATCCTGGCAATTAAACAAAAACATTTTCAACAAAGGTAAATTGCATTAGGTCGTTGTATTTTGGCCCAAAGAATGAGTGGTAGCATTTTGTACAGATCTTTTAGAGACACCCTCAATATTTTAAATAGAGGTACCTGTGTATATATTTTGATAATTAACTTAAGAAGAGAAAATAGTATCTATATGTATATATTTTTTAATCTAGGGCATTATCATAATGCCCGCTTATAATGCCCTAGGTGTGATAGCAGGTATTATTGCTACCATAACATATTCCGTTTCTAAGGTATTACAGATCAATAATAGATGAGTAAAACATAAATATTATTTTTGTAATAATTAGTTAAATCGTAATTGTGGGAGGGGTTCAGACCCAAATAAAAAAAAATATACATATAGATACTATTTTCTCTTCTTAAGTTAATTATTAAAATATATACACAGGTACCTCTATTTAAAATATGAAGTGAATTATACTGTTATTATCTTAAATTTTATTATAATTCTATTTTGAGGTATATAATTATGATTCATTGTTTGACTTTTTATTACTGTAATTCAAACTCTTTGTAATGAAAAAATTATTTTCTAATTTTTAGTTCGGTTGCATATAAAAGCGTGTTTTTTAGTTTTTTTAAACTATTATTTATTTTTCATTTTTTAGTTCGATATATTAATTAGTTTTCTGCGGACATGTGATATTGAACGAACTATTTCGTAATCTAATCATTTCATTTAAAGCTTCACTGTTGCATGAGGTTTCAAAACGCAACTACTCCGAACAAGTTTCTGTCAGCCTAATGCTGAGAGTACGTCCGAAACTGCACGCATGCGCAGATCGCGCACAGCTCTTTCTCTGTTACTCTCCTACAGAAAATCTATAAAGGAATTTATTTATCCTGGCGATCCTAATCAGGATAACGGGATACTGTTTGCAGATTATTACATTGTCATGGGTCCTTGATACGTGTGCAAAGTTTCAAAGAAATCGAATCGCTGGAAGTTGGTGAAAATTAAGCTTAAAGATTCCGTTACATACATACATACATACATACAACCCAGGCTAATAAAGCCGTGTTAAAAACATCTTAACTTTTATTTCAAAACTGACCCAATAAAAACTTCCTTAAAAAGCTAAAAAAATCGTTATTTCCGTTCGTTCTAAATACAATAGCCTCTAATTCCAATTCATATCGTTATCAAGAATCTATTTGTCAATCAAAACACGTTTTCTCATTTAAATAAACACCATTTCATGCTGGCACGGGCCGAACGTGCGCTCAGTATACTCTGATGCGGGTATACAAGGTGCGAAAAGAATGAATGATTTTGAATGGAATACCGAATTAATTTTCGTAAATTCAATAATAGAAAAGGGATGATGGTTTGCACCCTTTGCATTTTTGCTTGTAACTTGAAGAGCATCTGCTTATTTTTGAATGTTTTTGATAGAATAGATATGGCACGCTTTGGTGATGTCGGTCCTTTTTGATTTGGGCCACATGTTACCTCTCGAGAGGTTTTTCTAAAAATTCAATTTACAAAGTTTTACCTCTTTGCCTATTTTGAATTTATACACACAACATCTGCAAAATTAATTAATATACAGGGCGTTTAGCAAAGGTTACCTAAGGCATGTATGAATAATAAAAAAAGGAACGATGAAAAGTCTTTATAGATGCGTTTTAAAATAGTAACAGGAGAAACGGTATGACTTATTACCACCACTGATTTTTTTTATATAATTTAAGTAAATGAAACGAAAACAATAAAATCACAACACATTTAAAGAACAAACATCTGAAACCTCCACTTGTAAAACCCGATATAATTAAGGGTTCATCAGAAGTATCGATTTTCGATTATCACACTTAAAAAAATAGGGGGAGGAAAGAAAAGCAAGTTCCACATATTAGGGAACCCTAAGAATAAAAAAACTGACTCAAGTTGAAAATCAAGGGCCTGTCTAGTTGGACTGTTCAACTTGGACAGCAGCAGTGGCGTCGCCAGCTTTTTGCTGTAGGGGTGGCTACTAATTTTTAGTAAACCAAAGTAAATTGTATCTACAAAAATGGTAATGTTACAAAAAAAGGCCTTTAGGTCAATACAACAACAAAAATGCATTTTGTTTAAAAGGTTTACTTTTGTTATATAATGTTTTTAAAGGCGCTTATATCTTATTGTTCGGGCGGGGCACGACATAATTTAGGGGTTGCTCGGATCACCCTTGGCTCCTCCTAGCAGTCGCCACTGCTGTATATGCATATGTGTGGCACAAGTTTCTCTATTGGGAACTGCAGGAAGAGGAACTATACTGGACAATTCCTCGAAGCAGAAAAGCCTTGAACAGTACCTCTCAAATAGCGATATATCCCCTACAGCCGAATAATTATCAAGAGAATAAGTTTTTTTTGCAAGCCAAGGATCATAGCTACTCTGTGAACAAAACCAACAATAATTAAGGGGTGGAGGACGCCACTTCGCCTGATACGAGAGCACAATATTTCGGGTTTGGGATACATATAATCACTACGTTTATATCGAATAGTTAAAGCTAGCTTGAGTTAAAACGGCTTTTAAAAGTGGCTTGAAAAAAGCGATTTAAACGCGCCTGAAAGTGACTTGAATCGTTCAAGTCAAGCCTGAAAATAGAGGAGGGTTGATTTCACTAACGCCGATTAGAAACACGATATAAAAGATTCAAGCGGGCTTAATAACTGCTAACTCAGATGAATGCTTCCTCGAATGTCATCAGTGTTAATTTCATATATGATTTTGACATTTTTATGAAA